>APFE030464845.1:474075-494065 GCA_000404065.3 Pinus taeda | reverse complement strand
ATATTTCCTTCTATCTTGAGAGTTTGAGGAGTGGTAATTTCTTCCAATGCTTTACAAGATATGGTCGGATTCATTTCTTGATGCTCGATGTGATCTTTCACTTATTGAACAATTTTCTTCTTGATATGTCCTTCTATCTTGATAGTTTGAGGAGTAGTAATTCCAGCCAATGCATTACAAGATATGGTTGGGTTCATTTCTTCTTTCTTGATGTGATATTTCACTTCTTGAACCTTTTTCTTCTTGATATGTCCTTCTATCTTGAGAGTTTGAGTGGTAATTCTTGATAATGCTTTACAAGATATGGTCGGATTCATTTCTTCTTTCTTTGGGGTTGGGTCCTCGCGTATATCCTCTTCTTTTGATGTTTCTTGATCCTTTTCTTCCTCCTCTTCATACTCTATGTAAAATAATTTCTTCATGGTTTTGCATGGACCCCTTTTGGCTACGTGGTAGCTCCATGTTAACTTGCATGCTCTCATGAAAATACCATCCGATGGCCAAAAATGGTGCAATGAGCCTTAATAACACCTTCCTGCTAAATCTAAAAGCATCATTGTTCATATTATGAAATTCCATGCCAATTCTAGCCATTACCTGTTAAAATGTTGAGCACGCTCATTTTCGCTCTTTTCGCTTGTTTTTCACTAAAAACATGCCTTAGCCATTTACGCCACCCTGAACCTCTGCGAAAAGATTTCACCATGGATTACCTCCTGAAAACACTCCGGACTTCATCCACAGTTCTTCCCAATTCAAATACAGCCTTTGGTCACCTCCTCTTAGACCTGGATTTTATAATGAATTGTTGTATTTTGCAGGTAATTAGAAGATCAGGGCCTTGGATAAATAGTTTTGATAGTAGTCACAAAAATTGTTTACTCCAAGATCCGCAAGGAAATCTATTGAAAAGCCTTTATCCAGAAGGAAACTAAAATTACACAGTAATGGTAAAGACAAAGAAGAAATCATTTACACAGAGACAGTAAATGTTAAAACAGAGGAGGCAGATAACACATACAGTTAAAAGACAAATAGATGAAATATACAGAAAGATGATCAATATCCAAGTACGAGATGCTGATACATGGAAAAAACTAAATGATTTACTGTTGAAATACACAGTAGAAGTTTGAAATGTACAGTAAAAGTGAAAAGCACAGTAAAGGATATAGACAGGTCAACAAGGTTAAAGTGTATCAGATGAAAGGTCATAATTAAATATGACATCCAACGTGAAGACCAAACATCCAAACAACTTAAAGGGAAAAATATTAGAGACTAGAAGACAACAGAACCTAAATAATAGGGACGGAAAATCGCAGTTCAATAGATGTTTCTTTCTTCTTGCATGAAGATATTTCCTTTTCCTAGATTAGTTCTCAATGCAGTTTGAGATATTTTGTAAATTCCTTTTGTATAAATACTTCATAAGGAAGTATTCAAGGTGGATTGCTATACATTTCTAGAGTTATTTTGATCTGAAACTTAAGGGTGATTGTACCAATTTTCAAGTCAATAGACTGGAACAAGTAATAAAAGATTGCACTTGAGGATTCATGAGATGAGCTATTGCAGTGAAGTATCTTCTTTGTCTGATTTTGTTACCTTCTTATGTGTTTCATAAACTTAACTGTTTTTCTAAATTTGAATGAATTAACTGGAAATTTATTTCAGAATTTGTTTAAGTACACTTTGTTTTGTACAGTTAGTCATTTATATGCTTTTCTCTGATACCCGGATTTGAGAACACTTAATTGCTCTCCCATCCCGGTTGACCTCTTTCACTTCTCTTCATGATTTGGTATAGGGAACCCTTAACTACTCCCTGGATCTAATTGGAAACCATTTCACCTTCAATCCTTTGAGATTTGTAGTAACTCCTCTATCTTTCCCTCTAGACACTGTTTTTAGAACTTAATCCAGCCTTGTTTTTCTGACATTTGACCCCATAGCCCAATGGTAAAAGGAAACCCTTTTCATCTAAGTAAGTGATCCCACCACCCAAATTCAAATAAAAAACCCAAGCACAATCATAACTAGCCTAAAATTAATTAACTAAAATAAAGTTAAATCATAAAGAGAAAGCCCTCTCTGAGATTAGGAAGGCTAGGTCCTCATCTCCAAAAGTGGTTTGTGGTTACCTCTATCATTTCGTTTTCTGAAAACTTTGAAGAAATTTTGGAGTGATAACATATAGCACATATTTGTTTTCTAAATATGAATTATTCAATAGATAAATAATGGGTAGAATTTGTTTAAATCTACACTCTGCACCTGGCTACGAATAATTTCTATGTTTTCTTCTGATCTTTGAATATAGAATTCAGGTAACAATGCTCTATATTTTAAAGTGAACCTTCATTTGTTCTTCTTGTCCATTTCACTGACTTTAAAGAATCCAGTCAGTTTGACTACCTTGCCTTGTGAGATTTGTCTTTAAATATTATAGTCAATCTGTATTTTATGTAACAGACTCCATAGCCCAATGGAAATCTAAGTTATCAACCAACCATTCAAATACAAATCAAACCTCAAACTTCATAATTAGCCTAATATTCAATCAAACAAAGTTAAATCTTATAGAGAGATCCCTCTCCGAAGTTGGCAGGGCTAGATCCCAGCTTCCAAAGTTGGTTTTCGGTTACCTTGGTGATTTTCTTCTGCAACCTCAAAAAATTACTCAGTGCTAACAACTAGCATATAACAACAACAAGTTATATATAATTTTCATCAACAACATATAACATAATCATCAAGTTAACTATCATTTAACAACAAAAAGTTAACCTACAACATACTCATCAACAACATATAACATAATCATCAAGTTAACTATCATTTAACAACAAAAAGCTAACCTACAACATACTCATCAACAACATATAACATAATCATCCATTTTACTATCATATAACAATAGCAATGCATACAACCATAGGTTAATATCATTCATGACTATTTGATACCTCTGCCTATGAATATACCAATAAACTAGAATATATCATGTATGTAACCATAATATTAATAGAATGAAAGGCATACGCATAACCATAATGCACATAAAAATCCTTAACCTACATACCTACATGCCCAACATACAAACTTGTATGACGATGTGATTTTGTCTCGAGGTCCAATGTTGCAGCTTCACATTGATGATTTGCATCTCCTCCTCTATCTCAATTAACACATTAGCATCATAACATACTATTGTACAAGCTTCAATGCCCTCCAAAATTTTGGCCTGAATCAAAATTTCAGAGCCTTCCTTGGTTTTTTCCTTGATGGTTGCAAACACTCAGACTCATTCCATGAACTCTTGTCGAGTCTTTACACCCTTTTTTCTTGACTGACCATGAGTCATATTTTGGCATGTTGATTGATATGTCATGCTTGCGACTTTGTTTAGGCGATTTTTAAGGTTTGTCTTTGTGTGCATGCGTTTTCTTTTGCTCTCTAAATATCAGTCGTACTCACACAATTTTTCATGTACTGTCGTACAAGTGTCTTCATGGTCGTTCAAAGATCTATCTCAAGTGTCACACTTGTCACTCTTAACCTCTAAGGTAATCTCATTGAGCACATGTTTTTCTTGTTGGTTTGAGGAGTTTTGTCGTCGAGTCATGATAAGTGCATGATCATAATGTTATGTATGCACAAGTTAACTTACTCTAACACAACCATTTTTCCTGAAAATATGTCGACCAGAAAACCCTCCTTTAGCTGGAACTTGACTGAGCTGTATTGCTCAGTCTCATCTCTCAGTGACCATCCTCTACTACCCTGAACTGCACAGAGCTTGAGGCTATCCTCTGGGGATGCTTGCACTGCGCAATCCTGGAAGGGAGCCAACCAATTCTCTCCTAGAACTGTGCAGAAGTTGTTCTCAAATCCGATCCACTCCGTGCTTCCCACAACATCACTCATTAAGCTTCCCTCTAGTCTACTGGAAAACCTGAACTTCACGAGGACTCAGTGCTCAACTACTCCCCAAAACTGTGCAGAAGTTTCCCAACTACCTACCCTGTATTGTCTGCAAGAAATGCACAATGGTGTGAGTCGGGCCTCTTCTACCTATCACTACACTGTTCTAATGAATTATTCAAATTTGGCTGGCAGGCCCCCTCGCTGACCTGCACTCCTCTCCCTCTGAGAATTGCACAGATCTGACTAGAAAGCCCCAGCTGGCTTGTCCTGCTATCCCTCTCAAAATTTCACAGTTTTGAATCGCAACCTTCCTACTACCCCACTCTCCACTCATGCTGGAAACTACATGGAAAATTTATGTCAGACACTATCTCTCAAAAATGCGCAGTTGTGACCAACAACTTCTTGTAGCCCAATCCAACCTTTCTTTAAGAAGCCACGTAGAAATGTATGTCAGTGCCTCCTACTACCCGCTCTGTCTTCCTCGGTGAAACTGCATAGATTCCCAGTTGGACCCTCGGATGACCTACCCAGTCCTAACCTTTGAAAATTAGGTAGAATTTCCCAACAGTTCCTCTCGACACTCTGCCTTGTCTTCCTCCCAGGAGGTACACAATTCTACCTCCGAGTTGGGTTTTACCTTGAAGTTATCACTGTTGTCCTAGATTGCGAAAATATGGCTCCCAATGACATCTATGCATTTTTTCTCGAAAGTTCTCTGGAGCCTCGAATACTGGCATGAGTTGTGCTCTACGCAGTTTGAAAGCCTTGTCCCTCGCCTAGTCACCTGCACCAAAATGGAAAACATTGCATCATGTTAGACTAGGATATTTTTGGATCTGATGTTATATCATCATGAGTGATTGTAGGAACAAATACATTCATGAAACATGGCACAACGATGAACGGGATGAAGAAAGAGCACATGCTAGAAGACTTTCTCGCATTTGAATGCAGGCCTGAAGCACATTGTGTAGCAAGAGAAAGGGACACATACATGAGCACCATTAAGTAAGACCAATACCGTCAAAGGCCCTGCACAATTTTCCATGCGGAAGTGAAGACGTGTTACACTGAGAGCACACCCATCACTCAGTAGCATAGTAGCTCAACACGGAAATAACAGTCAGCCAGTACATGTCAGCAGTTTCATGTCGAGTTGTGTTATGAGTTGTCTCAAGCACATCACTACTATGGTCCATACTTATTGTAATCAAATGTAATGTAATGTGAAATTCCAAGAGACACACATATGAAGTTGAAGTGTCATGCCAGTTGAAAAGTCATAGGAATTCAAATAGTCATGAGGGAAGTTGAAGAGTCATCAGGGTTAGATATCCCCCTTGGCTATATATACCCCCTCATTGTATGAGCAAAGGAATTTTCACCTTGGATCCTCCCACATATCCTTGAGACTCTGTAGTCTATTTTTTGAGGAGCGAGCAGTGGCTTTGATGTCCCACTACTAGGGCTAGTGATGTTTGGTGTAGAGTTGTGTCTTGGAAATTTTTCTTAATTCAAAAGCCTGTCTCAGGCTAGAATGTTTTCACACATGTTTTTAATCTGTTTCTAAGACTGGCCTTTAAATGTTTGTAATGCATGTTTCCTTAACCTGTGCTAAGATAATTGAAATACTTCGGTTATTTTAGTACTTACATTGTTGAAGATGTGTTGTATTGTTTATCACTATTGTCTTACCCATGTGGACTACTCTGTCAGACACTAGACAAGAAATCCTTATGTTTTCTTGGTTTTAACAACTGTCACCACCATGTAGACTACTCCGATGGACGATGTACGTGTTTTCCCTTGAATTTTGGTTTTCATGAATGCCACATATGTTGTGGGCTACTCCACTAGATGTTGGATAGACCATTTTTTTTTTCTCGTGTGTCTCTCCTTGGGTGGTACCACTACCTCTCATCTAGAGGCTCACTTTTACCCTCTCCCTTACAGTAAGAGAACCCGGATATAAAGTTACATTACACACTCATCAGACATACTCACCTCACTTTCTTGAATTCACAAGCATAACACTCTCATGTGCTGAACATCAAGAGCTAAGGAAAATATCTAAGATAATGGAAAACTGGCCATGATACAGGATGGGACTCCTACACCAAATGGTGTGAGGTGTAGTTGTGACTTCATAGTAGGGGGATCCCCTGAATGTTGGCAGGTCCAACGCTATCAACATTTCTTGTGATAGAAGTAGGGACGACACTAGTAGTTTATGGATGAATAACCTTTCAACCACATATACATTATCTCATCAAGGAAGTAACACGAACTCCCTCTCTCATGATCTGCTACCCGGAGTTGCACAGAGCTTGAGGCTATCCTCTAGGGTAGCTTGCACTGCACAATCCTAGAAGTGAGCCAGTTGACTGTCTCCCAGAACTATGCATATGTTGTCCCCATGTTTGATCCACTCCACGCTTCTCACAACATCTCTCATAAAGCCTCCCTTTGGTCTACCAGAAAACCTGAGTTGTAACATGACCTGGGGCTACACTACTCCCCATAACTGTACAGAAGTTGCCTAGCTATCTTCCCTATAATGTTTGTAGAAACTGTGCTATCATGTGAGTCGGGTCCCTGCTGCCTGTCACTATACCATTGTAGGGAATTGCACAGATTTGGTGAGGAGGCCCCCTTACTAACATTCCCTGCTCTCCCTTTAAGAATTGTGCAGATTTGACTGGTAGGGCCCCTAATGGCTTATCTAGCTCTCCTTCTAAAAATTGTGTAGTTTTGATTGAAAACCTCCTTGTTGCCCCAATTTGCAATCATTCAAGAAACTATGCAAAAATTGCCTGTCAGAAATTGTCTCTCAAAAATGTGTAGTTATGACCAACATCTCCCAGCAGCTCGATCCAACATTTATTTGAGAAACTATAAAAAATGTCTGCCAGTGCATCCTATTTCGCACTTTGTCTTTCTTGGAGAAACTATGTAGATTCTTAGCTAGACTATTGGATGACCTACTGGGTCCCCACCTTGACAAATGTGTAGCATTTCCCAGCAGTTCCTCCCGACACCTTGCCTTATCCTCATCCCAAGAACTGCATGATTTTTCCTCCCATCTAGGTTTTACCTTGTAGCTATCATTGTTGTCTGAGATTAAGTAAATTTGTTTCCCAGTGACATCTAGGAACTTTTTCCTTAAATTTCTCCATAGCCTCACATCTCTGCCTGTGCCATTCTCTACGAAGTTTCAGAGCCTATTCCCTCTCCCAGTCACCTGCACCAAAATGGAAAACAATGCATCAGTTAGATTAGGAGATTTTTAGATCTGATGTTGTCTCGTCATGAGTGATTGCAGGAATAGGTACATTGATGAAACATGTCATGACAACAAATGGGATGAAGAAGGAGCGCATGCTAGAAGACTTTCTCACAATTGAACGAACACACAAAGCACATTGAGTAGTAAGTGAAAGAGACACATACATGACCACCATCAAGCAAGAACAATACCATCGAAGACCCCACACACCTTTCTATGCAAAGGTGAAGACATGTTACGCTGAGAGGACACCCATCACTCAACAACACAACAACTCGAGACAAACTCCATAGTCAGCTAGTACATGTCAACAGTGTCATGTCACATTGGGTCGTGAGTTATCTCGGCCACATCTCTACTATGGGCCATACTTGTTGTAATCAAATGTAATGTAATGTGAAAAACGAGGAGATGCACATATGAAGTTGACGAGTCATGTCAATTGAAAATTCATAGGAATTCAAATAGTCATGAGGGAAGTCGAAGAGTCACAAGGGTCAATATTCCCCTTGGCTATATCTACCCCCTTATTTTATGGGCAAAGGAATTTTCACCTTGGATCCTCCCACATAGCCTTGAGAGTCTATAGTCTGTTCTTTAAGGAGTGAGGAGTGCCTCCAATGTCCCACTACTAGGCCTTGTGATGTATGGTGTACAGTTGTGTCTTGATACTTTTGCTTAATTTAGAAGCCTGTCTCAGGCCAGCACATTTTCATGCATGTTTTGTATCCATTTGTAAGGCTATTCTTTAAATATTTGTAAGGCATGTTTTCTTAACTTGTACTAAGATAGTTGAACTACTTCGGTTATTTTAGTACTTAGATTGTTGAAGATGTGTTGTATTGTTTATCACTGTTGTCTCACTCATGTGGACTACTCTGCCGGACACTAGACAGTCCATCCTTCTTTTTTCTTGGTTTTAATGACCATCACCCCCATGTTGACTACTCCGCTGGATGGTGTACGTGTTTTCCCTTGAACATTGGTTTTCATGACTACCACATCCACTATGAACTATGCCACTGGATGTTGGACAAACCTTTGTTTTTTTGGCGTGTATCTCTCCCTGGGTCGTATTACTACCTCTCATCTAGAGGCTCACTTTTAGGATCTTCCTTATAGTAAGTGAACCTAGACACAAAGTTACATTATGCAATCACCGGGCATACTCACCTCACTTTCTTGAAGTCACAAGCATAACACTCTCATGTGTTGAACAACAAGAGCTAAGGAAAATCTCTAAGATAATGGCAACCGGGAAATCATACCGGATGGGACTCCTACTCCAAATGGTGTGAGTTCTAGTTGTGACTTCATACCGGGGATATCCGATGAATGTTGGTAGGTCTAGCACTATCAACATTTCTCACTCTAGAAGAAAGGCCTCCACCAGTAGTTTATGGCTAAATTTCTTCTGAACCCCACATATCCATCATCTGATCAAGGAAGTAACATGAAATCCCTCTCTCCCATGCACAACTTTGAAGTTAGTTAATCCTCACCTCCCAGACCAGAAAAAGAAATTTGATATCATCACCTTTGCGCTATTTGTCCCATCACTCGTCGGTTTTCCAACGTTGTTGGACTGATTCCAAGAGTACACAATATTGCCTCTTTGCAGAGGAAGAAAAAGACTACACCGACAGGAGTGGTAGTCTTCTTTGTTGAAGAAGTAATACTCACCACTCTTAAAGAGCTGGCAAAAGTTGTTGTGAATGAAGAGGAACCTCCTGTTTTCTTAGAAGGGAAAGAAATTAACAACGTTCTCTTGGTCTTAGGTTTCGGTGAAGGCAGCAGAGGTGAATTTAGTGGAGGAGGCGGAGGGGGAGACGAACCAACAAATTCAGAGTTTGAATCATCTGATTCAGAAGAAGAGGAGGAGGACGAAGAAGAGGACAATATGGCTGATGAAAATCTGGAATGGATGACATAGGGCCCATTGGCAGTCCAGGGTGCCTTGTACTAGACATGTTCTACCTACATATGCAGGCACATGAGGTACATTATGATGATGTTGCATGTAGACTATTTCCATGTACCTTGGATGGTAGAGGAGTTGTATGGTACCATAGGCTTCCTATCAACTCCATTCAAAACTGAAGGGTGTTCAAAATAATTTTCCTTGAGAAATTTGCTAAGGACAAAACCCTTGCCATGTTGTTGAAAGAGTTGGGTAGTCTAAAGATGAAGAAGAAAGAAAAAGTGAAAGATTTTAACCAGAGGTTTAACTGTATCGTGAACAAGTTCACTGCAGACACTAAACATCATAACTCCATCACAGTCAACTATTACACGTCCGAACTGTTGACTAGCATTACCCAGTTCATCAAGCGATCTACAAAACCAACACTTTTAGAAAATGTCAACAAGCAGTTGATGTGGAGAAAGACTTGTGTGTGATTGGAGTCATTATAGATAATGAACCAGCTAAGGACTCCAAAGACACGGGCAAGAGGTCTCAAACTATTGTGAGCAAGGTAAAAGAAAAATAGACAAGTGAAATTGAGACCCTTAATTGTCTCCTCAAGACCTTGACAACCAAAGCAACATAACTCAAGCAATGGACAACAGAGATAGCAGTGAGTAGAAAACCTCTCAGATCGGCGTAGAGGAAGAATGTGACATCAGGTAGCAATAGTGGTAACCTAGCTAATTCTGTGCAGAGCTCCATTGTTGTGTTCTAAGTGGACCACTTTGTGAAGAATTACTTTTGTGCAGTCTACGAAGAACGAAATTCAGAGAAGTCCTGTACTAGTGGAAATGAAACTTGTACAATACTTTGTAACAATAGTAGCAGTAGTGTTATAGCTACTAGCACAACAAGCAGTCCTTTTACGATACTTTGTAATAGTAGTAGCAGTAGTGTTAGAAATATTAGCGCGACAAGTGGTCCTTGTACAATACTTTGTAAGAGTAGTAGCAGTAGTGTTAGAAATATAGCGTGGCAATTAGTCCTTGTACAAATGACTTGTAGACCTTGTATTTTGATGGATCCAAAACACAGGATGGCTCTATAGCTAAGTGTGTTTTGATTGACCCAAGGCAAAGGAAAAACTTAGTCTCAAGCCACTTGGAGTTCGAGTTCATGAACAATACTGCCAAATATGAATCACTCATCTTGGGTTTACAGAATGCCCTCAGCCTCAAAATTTATATGCTAAAAGTGGTAGGTGATTCAGAGATTATGGTACGATAGTTATGTAACACTGTACATGGTGTCTCACCTCGTCTTAATGGTTATCATCAAGAGGTATGGCAGCTTGTCTTTAATTTCCAAGATTTTGACATCATCTTTGTACCAAGGATGCGTAATGTAGCTACATATGCTCTAGAAAATGGAGTTACTACGATGACACCACTTAGGGATATATTTACTATTGAAATTTTGTATAAGACATCTAGCCCTGATAACATCACTAATTTGCATGTTTTTGATGGTGATGAGTAGATATTGCATTTCATGGACAACGTTGACATCTTCAAGGATGCAGCGATAGATGAAGACGAACACACGTAGTCTTTGCAATAAACAGTTGATGACATCAAAGGAAACCACATCCCCAAGGGTGTGGTTTCACTCAAGAAGCTATATGACTTGCAGAACCACTTGAGAGGGACTAGGAACACTAAAACCCATAGTTCGAAACTGATTCATGAACAGATTAACTTGGGAACAAATAAAGATCCAAATTCCATGAATCTCGGTACGTGTTGCACACTGAAAGAGCGACAAGCCTTTGTCTTCCTATTCAGACAATATCTTGATGTATTTGCGTGGACATATGATGACTTGAAAACATATGACACATGAATAATCCAAAACATTATTACAATCAAAGAAGGGATCAAGCCATTTCAGTAGAAGCTCAGAAAAGTTCATCTGTCACTTAAACCCCTGATACAGAAAAGTTTAACTAAGTTGTTGGATGCTCAGATCATTTATAAAGTTCATCATTCTAATTGGGTTTCAAACGTAGTTTGTATCACAGATAAGTCTGCAGAGATCCACCTGTGCGTGGATTTCTCAAATCTAAATCGGTCTTTGAATAAAGACAATTACCATGTGCTGTCTATGGAGCACATCTTTCAAACAGTATCTGGAGAAGAAATGTTTTCTCTACTCGACGGTTTTTCCAGATATAACCAGGTTCTAGTAGCAGAACCTGACATACTTAAAACTACATTTTGTACCAAGTGGGGTATGTTCTCTTATCAAAGAATTCCATTTATGCTGGTAAACACCTTCCGTGGGATCATCAGACAGAGCATGGTGGTTATCTTGATGATGTGTCAGTCTTTTCCAGAAAATGGTCAGACCACTTGCACCATCTTAAGAAGATCTCAAGGTTGATCTGGACCGAGTTCAGATTATCATGCAGATTACTCACCTAGTAAAAAAGAAAGCTATGCAGTCTTTCTTGGGAAAGATCAACCTCCTCTGTAAGTTCATCTCAGATTATGCACATATTGTTAAACCTATCCAATACATGATCAAGAAGGACGTTGTCTACAACTGGGGGAATAAGGAAAAGGAATCATTTTCCGATATGAAGTAGGCAATAGTAGAAGAAAATACACTATACAACCTAGATTTTAACAAATATTTCTTAGTTTATACTATCTCTTTTGAAAATTCACTCACTATAGTTCTCACCCAGAAGGATGATCTGAACAAAGAATGTCCCATCTCCTTCATGAGCGTGAGCATGCAAGGAATCGAGCTCAACTATCCCATCATGGATAAAAAAGAATATGTTGTATACATGGCGGTGAAACATTTCAGACCCTACCTACTGAAAAATCATTGCATAGTCTTGTGCCATACCTACCAGTTAGATCGTTGCTTGTTCAACAAGAGCTGGGTGAAAGGCATTCGAACTAGGTGACAGGACTACAAGAGTATGATCTTGACATCAAGCCAGTTCACACTATCAAGGGTCATAGCCTCTGCACACTAGAAAAAAAGTAGTACATGTGCACGAAGAAGAAGAGCTCATTGGATAGGAGCAAGAAATCGACATGTAGAATGTAGATCAAGCACCACCCACTTTGTACGACAAATCTTGGTATGAAGAAGTGTGCTAGTACCTTGATCACGACACCATGCCCTCTGACTTTTCCATGTGGTAGAAAAGGGATCTTTGAGTCAAAGCCTTACCTTACCAATTGGTTCATGAAGTTCTTTATGGAAAGCACAACAATGGAATTATTCTCAGGTGCCAAGAGACACAAGACTCAAAGAGAGTGTTACACGATTTGCATGACGAACCATCCGGGGATCACTTTGCGGTTAACACAACTATGGATAAAGTTATGAGATCCGGTTTCTACTAGCCCACATTGTTTAAATATTCAAATGATTATGCCCGCAAGTACCTAGTCTATCAGCAATGCACCGACAGAACTCAAAGGTCAGCAACCTTGTTGTAGCCTCTTGTAGTGGAAAAACCATTCCAACAATGGGTCTTAGACATCATTGGGGAAATCTTCCCATATTAATCAAAGCAACACTGCTACATCCTGACTGTTACACATTTCTTCACATGGTGCACAGAAGCAGTTCCACTAAAACAAGTGAACGGCCAGGAAGTCATCAGCTTCCTTGAGAAGAACATAATTTCGAGGTTCGACATTCTTGTATCACTTGTTTTTGACATTGAAACTTACTTCTCTTCATTAAAACTTTATAATTTTTCATTGCAATATAGTATTGTGCTTGAACATTTAGCTAACTACTACTCGTAGGGAAATGGTCTTGCCCAATCTACAAACAAGTATCTCATTCCCATCATAAAAAATACAATTTACTCTAAGCAGTGAAACTAGCATTCCGCTCTCATGAATGCACTTTGGTCTAACCAAGTTACACACAAGCCCTCTCTGAGCACATCTCCATACTTCCTTTTATACAGAAGAGAAGTCATCCTTTCGCCAAATATATATTTTCCTGCTCTCCAGTTATCCCAAGAATCACGAGGCAAGTCATGTCTATTGGTTTAGCATAGGATGGAAATGTTACACAAGTTATAGGAAGAATATATGAAAGAAAAAGAAAAAATTTCACTCCGCCAGAATCATATCAAGAGATGGTTGAAAGTCTGCAGGGAACAACAGCTTCGTTGTGGGTGAATCAATCTTGAATTGGGATAAACCCATGAAGAAAAAGGCAAACAAATGAAGTTCTAGTCCCTGTGAATTGGTCCTTTCACACACTAAGAAAAACTTGGCCAACACACATATCATATACAATCACCTAACGAGAGGATTGTGTTGTACTATGAAACAACCCCCACATTTTTATCTAACAATAGCTAGCATTTAAGTTATAAATGGGGACCCTTTTTAATTTTTTAAGACTAGGACAATAATGCCTAACTCTAAAGAAAAACTTAGCAAAACCTTGCAAAATGAGCTAACGAGGAAACTTATATCGCAAATCACATGTTGCACTTTTTTCACATCACTATTTTATAAATCCTTTATGAAATTTTGATATGCAAGAAGGTCTCCCACTGCAATAACCTCATCTTGTCACTACACAATCACATTTCGCAATTCACAAAAAAGTTGAACATGCCTTAGGACAAATGTTAGCAGTTTGCGAAATGTGATATTGCAAAATTTTCAATTGTATTTTGCCTGATATATTTGATAAGCATTACACAATACCCCTTTAAAGACCACGATCTCTGATTAAGGAGGTAAAGCGTGTGGAATAATTATGTTTTAAATAATAAGAACAAATGAGTTGACATGTTATTAAATGTTTAGTGGCCCGAGGGAGGATAATCATTCTCCAAGTTATGGGTAGTTATAATCGAATATCTCATTAAAACCTTTCTCATGATCCAAGGTCATTTCCCAGAGGATTTCAGTCTTAAATTACTTGATATCATCTGCGCTGATATATCTTGTCTGTTTTAGGCAAGTGACAAAAGACATGTCCTTAAGAAAGGTGATGCAGAAGCAAACTAAGAAGACCATTATTGAGACAGAGGATATAGAGATAGCTCCTATCTTTGTTGATACAGTTTGTGATGTAGCTGGAGGTGCAACAACTTGGGAACTAATTTACAACATATTGGAGAACCAACATCCTAAAATTACTATTACAAAAGAAACAGTTGGGTCGACAAAGCCTTTAGGACCATGCCTCCTATTCTTTCCTTCTTAGGATAGGAGGAAGAGCCAAAATCCTTCCCTACATAGACATGATCAGATGGGTGGTCAAAAACCTTATCATTGAAGATAGGCAGTTCAATAATTCAACGATGGAGCTCATAGGATCGTTTAGGGTAGAAGACTTGAAGGCTATGTATCACATACCTCACCCGCAAGAAATCAACGACAACACATTTGTGGCCAACTTTGCAAAGAATAATCCAAACCCCTTCAAGTTAATTTAGACTTGGAGAATGTTAGACAACAAATTCAAGTATGACAAATTGGGTATGTATGCAATAGCCTCTTTGGCAAATCCCTACAATTATGCAGCATCAATGTTATGTAGATTGTATGGACTGCCAAATAACACTAAGTTTTCAATAGAATGGATTCCCTTGATCGATGCTTATGTAAATTCCTATATCATGAATTGGCCTTCTACCCTATCTAACAACTTAGCCCCCTCCATTACTAAATATCGACAAACAAAGCCTCCTCTTCAGATAACCTCCCTCCCTTCTATTTATGTGCTTATATTATGGATGTTATATTTTTTTTGCATGACATTTCCAATCATGGGTTGGAAATGGGCCATACAAGATCCTTACCCAATCCATCTCATTCATAAACAAATATCAGAATCGTATTACATACCTCACTTCTACAAAATATTTCATTCTATCGTGTTGCCCCTACACCAAATGATTTTCAATAAGAAATCCCCTAGGTTTTCCCAAGAAGCTGCAACAGACCTGCTTGTTGTAGGCAAGTATTTCATTGAGGAATGGTTCACCTACATTAGGGTTTTTGGTAGCACAATTGATCCACAGGTCCTTCCCTTATATGTTTATGATAAGCTATTAGCAAGGGATATTCCCTACGAGACTATGGGAAGGGGTCTGACTAAAGTTCTTAAAGATGGCAAGAAGTCATCATGGCCTACTTTCCCTATCAAATACAGATCTTTTACTTTAGCTAATTTTGTTCATGCTACTAAGGAATCAACACAAATGGAAGCCCTCAGGCTTCATACATTTCCTACAAGGCAATTCGATCCGAACAAAGTGGCATACAATGTCACTACAAGACTAAAGCTCAAGGCATACAATCATGGAGATAATTACTTTGAGGATTTGTTATAGTGAGCAGTTTCTTTCGAGAAAGCACTTGAATGGGCAAAGGCTAACCTAAAACTTGAATATTTTCAAAGATTTTAGGAATTTAGGAATTAGAGGCTTTGGGTCATTCTGATGCATCTCTTAAAGCCTGAGGATAAGCCTACCCCAAGTAACACTATCGATAGCGCAGCCCCTAGCTCTCAAAAGGACTCTCGGGTAAACACTGAGAATACAACAGACACAGGGAAAGTCCAGGATGTAGAAAATACGGTTGAATCCAATAGGAAGCCAACCAAAAAATAGGTAATGGACACTACAACCACAAAGACAAGTTCACAAGCTCAAGGCACTAGTTTGGAGCATGAATGGGATCAATTTAATTAGAAATTGCAAGACATCCCCAAAGCTCCAAATACTCAAGAAACAAAGGAATTCAAGACTCCTCTGAAAATTTATCAAGATATAGAGCCCAAGTCTGTTGGCAAACAATCTACACCTATGGATCAAGAAGCAATAATAGCCCAGCATGCTAAAATCATCCCTGCTTTGCCCACATCAGAAATTGTTTTGAAAGTGACAGAGATACCTCCACTTGATGTATTCTATAGCACTCTCCACAACGCTGTAGTCTAAAGGCAAAGGAAAAGGAGAAGGGAAGATGCACCCAAATTCTCACATGGAGATGGGCCAAAGGACGTTTATTTGGAAGGACATGCCTTTTAATCAAGCCGAGAACTTGACTAGACTTTCACAGTTCATAGGAGCATATGCGTCGGCCACTATGGATAAGGCTACTAAGGTGTCTAATCCGCTAAATAAAAGGGAGGAAAGAATTACATAGCTTGAACGAGAGCTCGATACAGAAAAAGAAAGCGCAAACAAGTAGGCAGTCGAGTAGCTCGCACAATTGCAGTAGGAAATGGAAGTCTTGAAAATAAGCCATGAAGCCGACATATTGGCCAAAAACATGCAGCTCTAGGAATTACAACAATCCTTGGATAGGTACAAGGATGTTCCTACTATTGAGGAATTCATCAAAGAGGCTCTAGAACTAAATTCTCTTCTAGTCAAGCAGCAAGAGTATTTCTTCCAGAAGCTGTCACACATCACTCCCCACCTGATTACTAGTGACCAGCTCACAGACAGAGCCATTGACCTGAGAATAGAGTTTAATGATTTAAACACCAAAATCTCCGAATTCATTGAATGGAAGGAACCAGAAGAGGGAAATAAGGCCAATCTACCTGAGATTAAGGAAACTCATAAAGACATCCTCTTCACTGATTGGGATGCTAGCATAAAACAGGCTGAGCTGGAAGTCGTGAGGGTATCCGGAGTGTCAAAGAACATCATTAAGGCAGTAAATAATTCCATGTTTTCTACCAATCTCATGAAGGATGGTAATTCGAAAGAAATGCCTGACTTAACTGCTCTGAGTAAAGGCTGGCAAGAAATGGTGGGGAAACAAAGAGATGCAATTACGAAACTGACTATGACTGACTGGGAGTCATATTGGTAGTATCTCATCAAGCCACATAGCGAAATCGTGACCCTCAACTGTTCTCTCCATGTGACTCAAATGATGTTGTCACCTCTTGCCAATGCAATATTTATAGGACAACTCAAATATCATTTTGGGCCACCTCCTCAAATTCAATTGATGATCAATATTTGTGATTTAAAGGATGAGCTGGCAGACAGAAATTCATGCTCTTAGATATGTTTAGTTCATATATTTTTATTTTCCGAGTTAGTTACCTATGTAACAGGAATGTTGTTTGAAACCTCCTCAAATTTTGTATAATCTATTTTTGCATACTTAGTTAGAATAGTATTTATACCCTTCTCATGCATTTAGAGAAGGGTCCAGAATTTTATCAAAAACATTTGCAAAGAATGAACTATTGTAAGTTTGTGAATGCTTTGGTGAAATGATGGAACATGATATTTTCTTTTAGATATCAGACTACTTTCCTTTGTTGATGCACTTCTGTATTCTTGGGAGACAATTTGATTTGAAGGAAGAATTTGGTCAATGTCATTTGTCAAATGAGCAGGACTTCGTACATCTGGTACTATTACCATATATGCATAATTCTGTTTACATTTAATTAGTGGAAAAACTAACATTTCATGAATTATATGTGAGATTTATTGTTTCTGTGAAGCATTAATTTCACTTTTGTATTGATTCCATAACTCAGGTTTTGATTTTCATATATAACTCAATAAACATGCGATATATTTTATAAATTCCTTTGACTAACTATTCAGTCAAAGGAATTATCTTTTATGTTATCATCTCCATTTAATTGTGTCCAATCTTTATTATCACATGTTAAAACGATATCTTTGTAGATCGCATACCATGCAAGAACACCCAGGTTTATATTAGAATAAGTTAAGTTATAGAAATTTCATCATAGAATAAGTTACCTAGATTATCATTATTCTATTTGCAAAAACACTCATGAACCACCCACTCTCATCTTAAAACTCACATTGGGAAACTGATCCCATTACACCTAGTTGGAGCCACCACTTTAAATGGAGGAGCTGTCTTAAGGTCCAAACCGGGTGGTTATACCCCATGTTTCGGCAATAAAATTTTGAATCCGTAACAAATTGACAACCTTCTTTCAATAGCCAAGATTTAAAATGTTATTCTCAATGATTTAGGGCTGCACCCCACCCTATGTACATAGCCTTTTCATTATTTGTTCTATTGTTTTACTTTGTTATTTTCAATTCTTTTTGCTTTTATTTTATGTCTTGTCATTTTCATTTTAGAAATAAGTGTTTCCTATACTATGTTTTGGCTTTTGAATAAGTATGTGGCTGCAGTTGAAGAGTCTTGTGACACTGCAACACTTGGTCAGTCTTGTGTCTGTCTTCTTTGTGCTTGGCTGCAACTTTTGGAAAATGAAGCTTAGATGGAAAATATGATTTGTCTATTAGGGAAACTTTGGTAAAACCATGAACCTGTGTCCAAACTAGGAAACACCATACCCGTACTTAGTCTTCTTCTTTGCTTGTTCAAGCTTATCCAACTAGTAGAAATAGGGAAGCGGAAAAATCTAAACGAGAAAACCTAAATCAGAGGTCTTACATGCTTCTCTGAAGGAACAACCTCTTATGCTCTCAATAAGTTGGGATCCCTCTTCCTTCCAAAATAAATAAGTTCCTATGCACAATCCTCTTCTAACACTAGAGATAAAAACTTATACTCTGGAAATCTTAAGCTCATGAACCAAACTAACCTTCCCGATTTTGAAACACTGTGATCTAACTAAAAATTTAGTTGTGTTTGACTGAGTTGGTACAAGGTGAACCATGTATGTCCATGGGTTGAGTCGGTGAGCTAAAATAACCTGCACAACAAATCAATACTCCGTGAAAGGCCAAGGACCTGTGCTGGAAATGAACCGAAACAAAGAAGCTAGTATTCAACTAGTGTGTCACCAAGTGTTGTAGTGGCTGCAACACCCTCCAAAATTTTGGCCTACATCCAAATTTTGGAGCCCTCCGTGGTTTTTTCCCTAACAGTTACAAACACTCGAACTCATTCCATGAGCTCTTGTCAAGTCTTTACGTCCTTTTTGCTTGACGAACCACCAATCTTCTTTTGGCATGTTGATTTCTATGTCATGCTTGCAAGTTTGTTCTGGAAATTTTGAAGGTTTGTCTTTATGTGCATGAGTTGTTTTCGCTCTGTAAGCATCAGTCGTACACACACATAAAGTTTCACATACTTTCACGTAAGTGTGGTCACGGTCGTTCAAATATCTATCTCAAGTGTTGCACTTGTCACCCTTAACCTCTAAAGCAATGTCACTGAGCACATGTTTTTCTCATTGGTTTGAGGAGTCCTATCATCAAGTCATGATAAGTGTGCGATCACAATGTCATGTATGCACAAGTTCACTTGCTCTCACACAACCATTTTTCCTAAGCATCTATTGACCTGACAACCCTCCTTCAGTTGGACCACGATTGAGTGTACTACAGGGTCTCAGCTATCAGTGACCCTCCTTTGTTGCACAGAACTATGTTGAGCTTCAGGCTATCCTCCAGGGAAACCTGTACTATGCAATCCTAGAACTGAGCCAGCTGGCTATCTCCCAGAACTGCACATAAATTTTCCCGAAGTTTGATCCACTCGGTGCTTCCTGCAACATCACTCATCAACCTTCCCTCTGGTCTACTGGAAAACATGAACTGCACCATGACCCGAGGCTGCACTACTACCCAAAAATATGTATAAGCTCCCCAGCTTTTTGCCTTATATGTTGGAAATAATACTGAGAGGGGGGGGGGGTGAATCAGTATTATCACATTAATAAAACTTTTTCATTTCCAAACTCTGATTCATATCTGCTACTTTCACAACTTCTTATGATTAAGTTAATTGATCTTCAATGAGTGCATTAGAACATTATCAACCATGTTATCAGTTAACAGATGCAGTAACATAGAATAGATCATCACA
>APFE030464845.1:454318-467014 GCA_000404065.3 Pinus taeda | reverse complement strand
CTTATCCTTATCTTCTAATTTACCTGTCAAGATATTTACCTCAACTTTATGTTGCTCTTCCTTTTCAAGACATTGCTTCTTCAAAATTTCTTCTGACTTTCTTCCTTCTTCCACTTGTTGCCTTAGATTGAGTATCTCCTTTTCTTGTTCTTCATTTAAATTCTGCAGCATTTGATGAACTCTGAAGGCACATTCCAGCTGTGATTCTTGTTTTTCAACAGTTTGGAGTAGATCTTTATTCTTTCTTTTGGCTTCTTCAAGTTCTTCTTTTGGTGAGAGGGTTGTAGCTTCAAGACTTTCATAATCACTGGATCTATCTCTAAGATTCTTGATTGTTGTGTTGTTTTCATTGACTTCCTTTCTTAGAGATGTTACTTCATCATGCATCTTTTGAAGTTTATCCTTGTAGGACTTCCTTATCTTGCTTTCTTCCTCTGGTTTGTCATGTAGCAATTTTAGATATTTTTCCGTGAATAACTTCAAGTTGGCTCTCAGTTTGGTAGTTTCTTCTTTGAAGTCGCATTCCCTTTTGTTCAATAGATCTTGTTGATCTTTGATTGTGTCTGAAAGCCTTTTCAATTCTGCCTCTATTTGATATCTCTCTTGTTCACCCATAAGAGCAAGTTCAGTTGTTTCACATTCCCTTTTGTTCAAAAGATCTTGTTGATTTTTGATTATGTCTGAAAGCCTTTTAAATTCTGCCTCTATTTGATATCTTTCTTCTTCACCCATAAGAGCAAGTTCAGTTGTTTCGCTATCACTTTCATCTCTTCCATATGGAAAGATAGTTGGAACATCAAAGGATAGAAAATTCATACCTGATAGTTCATCTGATTCTGATTCTGAATCTGAAGAGCTTCTTATGCCTAGTCCCCAATCGATTCTTCCATTGTCATAGTTCTTTTGCGATGTCTTCTTCTTCTTCGGTGCTTTCTTCTTAAGATTATTTCCCATTGTTCCACGGATCTCCTTCAAGCGATCAAGCTTCTACCAAAGGACCTGCTCTGATACCAATTGTTGGAAATAATACTGAGAGGGGGGGGGGGTGAATCAGTATTATCACATTAATAAAACTTTTCATTTCCAAACTCTGATTCATATATGCTACTTCCAAAACTTCTTATGATTAAGCTAATTGATCTTCAATGAGTGCATTAGAACATTATCAACCATATTATCAGTTAACAGATGCAGTAACATAGAATAGATCATCACAAATAAGGCACACACATGAACACCATGATATAAGGTGGAAACCCAATGCGGGAGAAAACCACCTGCTGCAAGTCATCTCAATCTTCTTCTTAATAAGAAAATACTTTTACAATATTTGTACTGGTGCAGTCTTATACCAGTACGGGAGCTACAACACCCTTTTCTCTTGTACTAGCCAATCCATTTACTAGTATGCAGGCTGCTACTTGCTACAATGCTCCAAAGATTCCCCTTTGCTTTTGTACTAGCTTATGTACTAGTACGTAGGCACCGGCCTACAATATTCTCTCCTCCAGGTACCACGTTTCATCAATTTTCAGACTGGATACACTGAAGCACAACACATAATTTGAAAGGCCACGTTTCATCCAATTTTCATACTGGACCCAATAACCACATTGAAGCTCATAATCAAACAACCTTCTGAATCACCCAAGCACTAGATCAATACATATACAAGTGAGTCGTCAACCAGATCTAGTCCATCAGATTACATAAAGATGAGTCATTAAGAACCTGATCCATTCATCCATCAATGTATAAATATTTAATCAATCACTAGTGTTATCAGAACTTAATACCAGAAATCAGACATCACTTCAAAACGCAGAACACAGCAATGATAAACATGGATAGCTAAGTAGATTTCATGAGAAGTACGCAACTTCACCCATATAACAGCTGCATATAAGTACGCACTGTTTCCAACTACTTCCCTGCGTACGTGCGCACTCTGCCTCACTAACTTCTTGCGTATGTGCGGTCTGTGTCCAATGAACTTCCTGCGCCCCTCCGCATCTGCAGCGCTTCTGGGACTGCGTATTTGTGCACCTGCAGCGCTTATGTGCCTGCATATCTCCGCACTTTTCTTTCACTGTACTTGCGTACCTGCAGATATAGATAATTTCAAGACTTCAAGAATAATCCAGTCTATCATATCTACAGATCTGAACATGCGCCGAGGAGATATCAACCCATTAGTAGATCCGACTTGTAGTTCTCATGTTTCTCCTTGATTTAGATCTAGCTATCTCTCATAACCCATCCTAGAATTTCAGATCTAGCTTCTTAAGATATTCAACCCAAGCATACTCAAGTCAAATGATCTCCTTTGCTTTATATAGGTAAACTCTTCCTCAAATCATGGATCAATAACACGAGCCAAAACCATAATAACACAAATACTGTCGGCTAAATACCAAAGATTAAACATAAGAAACCCCACATGTGCTTTTCTCTGCCTTGAAGTGAGTGCACTGGGGGTACGCACTTCCTGAACGGCTGACCTGCGTGTCTGGCCACGGTCCCTTCACGGTGTACCTGCGGGTATGCATCTTTGAATTGTTCTCCTGCGTACTTCTTAATTTCTTCAATATTTGATAGTTGATCATCAATCTCTGTTGCTGACTTGAAGTACTGTGATCTATCACCTGAATGGGTTTCCATCAAGGACAACACTTTAGCCATAATGCCAACATTATAATGCCTACAGAAACTGTGGATTCATGTGAGTTGGACCTCTACTTCATGTCACTACATTGTTCCAAGGAATTACATAGATTTGGCTGGTAGGCATCCTTGCTGACATGCCCTGCTCTCCCTCTGATAATTGTGCATATCTGACTTACAGGCCTCTTACTGGCTTGTCTTTCTCTCCCTCTGAAAATTGTGAAGTTTTGACTGGTAAACTCCCTACTACCCTACTCTGCACTCATCTCAGAAACTATGCAGAAACTGTCTGTTAGACATTATCTCTCAGAAATGTGCAGTGATGACCAAAAGCTCTCCACAGGCTAATCCAAGCTTTATTTAAGAAACTATGCAGAAATGTTTGCTAGCGCCTCCTACTACCCACTCTGTCTTCCTCGGAGAAACTGCACAGATTCCCAGTTGGAACCTCAGATAACCTGCCCAGTCCTAACCTTGAAAACTATGCAGATTTTCCCAACAATTCCTCCCGACACCCTACCTTGTCTTCGTCCGAGGAACTATGCAACTTTGCCTCCCAGTTGGGTTTTACCTTGCAACTTTCCCTACTATCCTGGATTGCGTAAATTTTCCTCCTAGTGGCATCTACACAATTTTTCCCAACATTTCTTTGGAGCCTTGTATCTTGGCCTAAGTTGTGCTTAGAGCAGTTTTAGTGCCTTGTCCCTCTTTTGGTCACCTACACTGAAACAAAAAACAATGTATCATGTTAAACTAGAATATTTTTGGACCTGATGTTGTCTCGTCATGAGTGATTGTAGGAGCATGTACATTGATGAAACATGGTGTGATGATGAACAATATGAAGAAGGAGCGCATGCTAAAAGACTTGCTCATAGTTGAATGAACACACGAAGCACATCGAGCAAAAAGAAAAAGGGACACATTCACGAGCACTATCAGGCAAGACAAATACCATCGAAGACCCCACACACTTTTCCATTTGGAGGTGAAGACATGTTACACCGAGAGCACACCCATCACTCTACAATAAGATATCTCAACACGGACACCACAATCAACGAGTACATGTCAACAGTGTCATGTGGAGTTGTGTCATGAATTCCCTTGGCCACATAACTATATCGGCAATACTTGTGTAATGAAATGTGATGTAATGTGAAAGTCCAAGAGACTCACTTATGAAGTCGAAGAGTCACATTAGTGGAAATGTCATAGGAATTCACACAGTCATGAGGGAATTCAAAGAGTCACAAGGGTTAGTTTCCCCCCTTGGCTATATATACCCCCTCATTGTATGAGCAAAGGATTTTTCACCCTTGCTCCTCCCACATAGCCTTGAGAGTTTGTAGTTTGTTCTTTGAGGAGTGAGGAGTGGCTCCAATGTCCCACTACTGGGGCTAGTAATGTATGGTGTACAGTCGTGTGTTGGAAATTTTTCTTAATTCAGAAGCTCATCTCAAGCCAGCACGTTTTCACGCATCTTTTGTATCTGTTTGTAAGACTATTGTTTAAACATTTATAATGCATGTTTGCTTAACCTATACTAAGATAGTTGAACTACTTATGTTATTTTAGTTCATACATTGTTGAAGATGTGTTGTATTGTTTATCATTGTTATCTCACGCATGTGGACTACTCCATCGGACACTAGATAGATCATCTTCATGTTTTCTTGGTTTTAATGACTATCACCCCTGTGTGAACTACTCCACTAGATGGTGTGCGTGTTTTCCCTTGAATTTTGGTTTTCATGACTGTCACATTTGTTGTGGACTATTTTACTGGATGCTCGACAAAACCTTATTGTTTCTGTGTGTGTCTCTCTTTAGGTGGTACTACTACCTCTCATCTAGAGGCTCAATTTTACTTGTTTCCTTATAGTAAGAGAAATCAGACACAAAGTTACATTACGCACTCACTAGACATGCTCACCTCACTTTTGTGAATTTAAAAGCATAACACTCTCATGTGTTAAATAACAAGAGCTAAGGAAAATCTCTAAGATAACGGTAACTGGGCCGTCATACCAGATGGAAACCCTACACCAAACAATGTGAGGTCTAGTTGGGACTTGATACCGAGGAGATCCCCTTAATGTTGGTGGGTCCATTAATATCAACACATACCAATAGCATCATGATGACCTAATTGCATTCAATGACCTCACAATGAATGTCTAACCTAGAATGTATGCATATAGACACTGACACACAAAACAATGCATATACAAACATACTCATGATGGCACATCCGACAACAACACCATCAACCTTCACATGGCTATGTCACTATGACCATGATCAAAACCACACAAATGAAACAAGAACATGGACTGCAAGAATAAAGAAGACATATGCAACCACCATGAATACATGATCAACACATAAACGATCTAGTGCGAGGGGTGAACCATGCTCTGATGTGATTCTGTAACACCATCCTCTCACATCTACTTAAGCAACCGAATATTCAGGGTGAACATGTGATGAGAGGCCACTATGATATGATTCGACCTCCTAAGTCATGGTAAGGAAGTCGAACCAATGGAAACACACCATACAGACATTCAACATTAACATTAGGACCCTCAGGAACCAACCCAACGTTTCTTCCAACTAGCCCCTGGGTTCCACTGACATTTTGGACCACTTTACCTCTGAACACTCTCATGCTATGGCCATTCCAGTGTCCAAGGACCTCTGGACGCTTTCACAGGCCTACAAGCTAGCATCCAGGGACAATTTTCTCAGTTTTGTGCTAGCGTCCATAAGATTTAAGCTACATTTTCAGGCCCAGAGCCCAGGTCATTGCCTAGAATTGAATGACACCTTCAAAACAGTAAGATATAATGGAAATAACAGTACTAATGCAATTAATTGAATAAGACCTTGACTCAATCACTACTAACCATGACAAGCATTTCATCAAACATATCACAAATATGTAATCTACAGGTGTAAATATCTGAGCATAAGGGTCTCATACTTAACTAAGAATCACTAAGAGACATTGATGCATCAACACATTAACTACCATTTCATCCATTAGGTCATAAATACATTATCCATTTATTTATTAGTAGAAACATGATGAGATCCATACATAGATACTGCCATAAAACATATATATAACCAACTTAATAACAACAGAAATACCAATGAAATCACAATCATATAAACAAAATATAAACTAATATAATACTCATAGAAATACAAGGAGAAATAGCCTCATATTGATGATGCAAAATCCAAACCCGAGATGGGACTTCCACATTCCACCTGACAGTAGAATGGTTGAGCCAATTCTCTCTTCAACCATTCACTCCCGTGTCATATTCCAAGCATGAATGTGGGATCTCATAGAACACATCAATCCAAAACCATCCAGGTCTTCTAGAGGCCATCCACATCAACCCTTGAAACAATGATTCCACCTCGCAATTGAACATCACCAACACCATCATCAGATCCACCTTTATCCCAGCCATGTAGGGCTCTAGGGCGTTTGTTCCAAGCAAGGCTCCAGGACTAGTAACTCAACCCATAACTACCATCGGGATCCAGAGCATTTGTCCAACCAAGGCTCCAGGATTAGTAACTCAACCCACCAAGTGTCACAGGGGCTTCACTCAATGAACCTATGACATATCATGTGTGTTCGTGATATACTAAACAATACCCCTAATTTGACTACATATTGAAAAATACCTCTAAAAATCACATTAATTAACCCTTAACAATATGAACCCTATACACCTTCCCAATTTAAAAAACCCCTAATTTCATTAGATATTGTAGGTATCCATTTTTTCATTAACATTTTTTATACCCCTTTACATTTTTTATTAAATTTGAGCTCCATTTTTTATACCTGTTAATATAAAAACCTTTTATCCCCTACATATCCTGCAATATATTATGTTGATTTTTCCTTATTATATATCCCCCAATATGAACCCACATGGTATGGTATTGCTCCCCCAGTGAAGCCCCCATGCCAAGGGCTCCAGAGCGTTTGTACAAGTAAGGCTATGGGACTAGTAACTCAACCCAAGCTATTACAAGGATCCAAACAATTTTTACAACCAATGTTATGGGACTAGTAACTCAACCCAAGCTAAGGAAACATGAAAACCAACCAAAAAAAAAGAATGAAATAAACCCACAATATCCATGTCTATCTAGGAAATGGAAAGACTAGGAAAATCCACTATCAATCAGGAAAATCTTCCATGCTAGTGACATATCATAACTAAGAAACCACTTGCATGTGCAATGCATGCCAAACCTAGTGAGGAAAACATACATGCAACTCGGTACCTGCAAGAAAAGCCCACTATAGTTGTTGTTCCTGATGTCCTCTTGCATTGTCCTACTCTTCCTTTGGCTTCTTGCTCTAAAAATTTCAAGCATGCCACATTCTCCAAGAGTGCTCCAAGAAAACTCTAAGTATCCAAGAGTATGAGAGAGAGACAATAATGAGAGAGATCCAAAACTAAACTGGCAAAAGGTTACTCTGACGAAGCCTTCCCACTGATCCTAAGAAGCCTTTTTATTAATGAGGCCTCTATTTTCTTCAATTTCCATTATTTCCCTTCATTTTCCACCTCACATGCAACCTATGACCTTTCACCTTCCTTTGCTCCTAATTTCCTTTATTTCATAAATAAAATGCCAATTAATGCCTCTTTCCTTTCCAAAGCCTTTTTCATTGCCTTTGATAATTTCCTTTAGCCATAATAAATGAAATGAACACCCACTAAGATGTTTTTCCCACCATTCAGCTTGTAATATGTGTCCCCATCACTGTGCCCTTACATATTTTTTCATGAATTTTTAACTAGGGTTGTTACATACATCATTTGAAGGCTCATCCACTATGAAGAGGATGTTGGGACACCCTCTCCAGTCAATCCCCACATACGAAAAATTAAAAGTAATAAACACATGGTGATCCTCGCTAAATAGTAGTGCCAGTGCCTTGGGAGAAATCTTGGCCAAATACTCCAACAAGCCCCTCTTGGGCATCATCTGTCGCCACATGCTCATACAGACCTCAAATAATTGGCCTAGGAGGGTGACAATCAAATTTAGGCCTTGTCTTTGGAAACCTATCAAAACATACACAAAAAATATTGGAAGTGAAAGGGAATGTCTCTCTCCCATGTCTCAACACATGATATCTATCTAAATCCATGCAAAATTGCCTCAAAAAAATGGGAGAGCATTTGATGCAACAACATGGCACATGAATCAAGGAATTGACATAATACAAAAGAGGGAAACTAATGCACTTCCAATCGCTAATAGAGTGTGAAATGGTGGTGACTAATAATGAGAGGCATATAACCTCCTCTTCAACAAAAAAATAAATTTGTAGTTGTCCACCAAGAATCTGAAAATATAATGGATGGACCACATGAGGCCTCACATATCTCTGAGTGTAGGCAAGATGAATCTCAATTGCATCCCCATGGGAGAAATCAGGTAACTGGGGAATTTCCTCCGCTCCCATGGATAGGCCAGTGATAAATTATATGTCCTCCTCAGTGGCATTGTACCATGCCACATGAATGATACATAAAACCTCCCCCTAGGCATTCCATTAGTGGATCAGATTCACCAATAAGACAGTGTGCCTTCGAGATTGTAGCCTCCTCATAGTATTTTAGGAGCCCTACATTCCTCCAAAGTGCATGGGTCATTTCAGTAATACGAATAGGGTATAAATCCCTCTCCCTCTCTCTAGGTTGCCATGTTTGGACCATATTGTAAATGTCTTCCTGGTGTTCCTACTCCTACTCCCTCTACTAACACCTCTGCTACATGATTTACATATAAAATACATAATCCTCATACATAAAATACATTTTTATTTATATTAAATGAAACATGTATTTATAAATATGGAAACATGACTTTTAATTAAAAATAAGAAAAATCACCAGTGTGGTCAAAACACGGTCTTGCACTAGCATAGTTGTGCTTTAAACTATAACCGTACTGATATCGGTGTGCATATAAGTATGATACATTGTTGTTGGTTCACATATTTAACTTTTTATAGTGGTGTTGAACAATTGTTCCTTGGTGCATTTTCATTTACAAAACACACCGCAATAATGAATGTGTGTTATGTTCATGCATAGAAATGTGGTGCACCCTGTACATTTACAAGGCACACCGCTATGGGTGTGAGCCAAACATATCGAGTGCATCGTGCAGTGAATTTTTTTTTCTTTCAAAAACAGGTGGAAAATTTAACCTAATTTACAATTCTAATCGGCTAAAAAATTAAATTAGAAAGAAACATATACATTATGTGCAGATTTGGTCATTAGGGAGGCATTGTGGACATGTAAGAGAGAAAAAAAAATTTGTAGCATGGTGTGAAAAAAATTGGAAACTTAGATAATGACCATGGTACGAAAGGATGGTGAGTAACAGAAACATCGGTGTTAGTGCACTTACATGTGGCAAGAGTGGTACGGTGCTTCAAAACTCTCTCGCACTATACATGGTAAAAATGAGAATTATGCTTGGGAGGGAGTTTTTTACTTAACCCTCATCGAGAGTGTTTCTCTAACAGTAGCGCCACGTTCCTCTAACAACACTAAACATAACCAAAAGCTCCACGTGTTTTTACTATAGCACCACTCTTCTTTTAGAAATTGAAAACAACTTAGCATTGTACTTTAGAAGATTCCTTGGGGCGTTTTGATAAGTTTACCACACTGGAGAATTCTTGGAAAATAACACCTCATTTTTTTTAAATTTAAAACTACAAAAATTCTCCTTAGTGGTATGCATTGGGACGTTTGACTATATGAAGGGTGCTTGTGCTATCGATGATTCAAGCACCGATGCGTTGTGGTATTTAGTGCACAATGTTTTTTTTTATTTTATAAAAACAAATTTTCCGTGGTTTACCATGTTATATGCAACATCGACACTTGTATGGATAGTAAAGCATCACGTGTTTGTATATTTTAGACACACCATCCAAAAAGCATATGCTAAAACATCTTCCCACCCACCTTTGCTATAAATCAATTTTTTTGGCTATTTTTATAGCAACTTCCTTAAGAACCTCTACTAAAAGGTCTTTCCCTTGTAGTGTATCCTTCTCTTCCTTGTGTGGATGGAATCCTACTTTCGGTCCTAAGGTTCATGTTTCTCCCCTTAGATTATGTCTACAACATTGAGAGCCATGTTTAGGGTGAAATTATTAACCTTCAATGCCTAAAATATTTCTTTGGTTCTTAAAAATAGTTTTAGTCATGAAGTGATGTCTAAGGCAACCTAACCCAGGTCTACTTTTAAAAAACATATAGTAGAGCCCATATCCCATCCTAAAGAATAAATAAAGCATATAAAGGTCCAATCTGATGGTTCATGTCCTCATCCCTTCAGCCTAAGAAGCTCCATGTAGGCCTCGATGCCTCAATTTCCTCCCAAAACCATGGTTAAGGTAATGGGATTCATACTAGTGTTCAAAACCTTCTAATAGTTACATTATTCCAAGTAATAGGGAGGTGTTACTATCATGACAATATGTGTGGTGCATTGAGGCACTGTTCTTGGAATTGGGTGCCTACACGATTTCTTTATGTACTAGGGCTAAATTTTCCTCCCTTGACAATGTTTAATGTCCCGTGACCTACACTTTGTGCTCAAAGTCATATAATAATGTCCATATTGGAAATTGAAGGATGTATATCCCATAGAGATATCATAAGTCTTGGCTTGATAACTTATTGATGGCTCTTGAGCTTTAGAAGTTACTTTTTAGGCATAATGAGAAAATTTCTTCACATGACCTTGATCCATTTATTCAAATTAATATTTACTTCCAAATAATCTAATTGACTCTAGGATTATGACTAAAAGGAAAAGGATACACATGTGAGGTCATGTGTGTGGGTTCATGGTGTAGTTCGCAGCTATATATGCATGACATCTCCCTTAAATGCTAAAGCATAGGTTTCTTGTTACAACCATTTTGAGGAATGATTGACCCATAAATTGTGCTAAAACATTGTAGTGGTGAACATAATTCCACTTAAAGGCCAAATATCCACTTGATATGTCATTTGTTTTCTTATATCTTAATTCTTATAATATTAATTTATGACACAAGACCTAGTTTTCCACTTGGCTATATATAAGAAATTGAGACCTATATCTAGTTATAAATACTTAATATCATAAATATCCCCACAAGAAGGTAAGGATATGCTTAGGAACTCATTTGTAGTGGATCCAGGTGTCATTCTTGAACTTTGATGCTTTGAAGCTTTCATTATAGTGTAAGGTATATATTTTCTCCTTCATAGATTTCTAAAGCATAAATAATCATATACATATTATTGAAGTCCCTTAGCAGAAACCATATCAATAATCTAGGCAAGGTATAACTCTTACACTGAAATTTGTCACCATGACTATCTGCAGTTAGTATGGCTCCATCAATAGTCATATTATCCTCCTTGTCAAGCCTTATACCTCTGCTCTCCATGTCAAACTTCAAGAAAGAGAGAAATTCATTAAAAACATGTTTATCTCTGGGTACGCAGGTTCTCTCTACCTTGCTTGCGTGTACGCATCCCAAGCTCATTGTACCTGCATACTTGTACGCTCTGTAAGTCAAGGGATGGGTGCATACTCTTGTAAAGGTCAAAAGACGCGAGTTTCATCTTAAAAAAGTTACTTGTGGTCATTTCTATAGCATTCTAGAAGATTGTTTGACGTGAATTGAGCGCCTCCAGATGGTTCATGCATCCCTATGAAAGAGGAACTTATCCCATCAAGAGAGGAGCTACCCCATCCAAAGAGGGAGTATCCCATTGATGGTGGACCTGATTAACTTCCTATAGAGTACTATAAATACAAGCATTGGGCCAGAAGGGGGGGGGGTTGAAAGCTGAATATTCCTAAGGGTAGATGCTGCTGGAATTAGGACTTCCTTGTAGAAGCTTGTGAGGAGAGATTCCCATCCTTTCTTGTTTCATTTGGAAGTGGGCGAGCTTATCAAAGTAAAGGAAAACTCTTGTTGGACCCTGGGAGGAACTTGCAGAACACCAAGGCTCAGGTTGTAATGGTTTCTTTGTTTCCTATTAATACAAATAAGTCCATTCTTCTCAACAATTTGTTATTAATGAGTTGTTTCATATACTCCTTGGTTTGTATGTTGAATATGTTTTATTTTATGAGATATTCAGGTGCTATTTAATCATTTGATTGTTAGTGAATGCAGGCTTCGAAGTGAAGGAGGAGCTCATCCGGATTGGCGAGGCTGGACTACTACAACAGCGTTGGACTACAGGTAGGATCTAAATACTTGATTTCTTGTATGGTAAATGCATGTTTAGAGAAGGATTGCTCTTAATTTTCTTGTTTGTCACTAGAAAGTCTTAGGCTTCTAGGGAGGCTGGTTTTGTCTGCAAGATTAACTCTTTCTGCATGACAAATTGGCGACTCCACTGGGAAACTCCATTGATGTGAATGATTTTTCCTTTGTATGAAACTTTGATCTGAAAACAGTCATTTCTTTTTTGGTTTTTGGCTGTTTGACTGTGTATTTGGGTGGGCTAGCTTAGAGTTAAGTTAGATTTTAGTTTTTCTTGGTTTTTCCAGTAGTACGCACCCTCTGAGTTGAGCACAGTGCGTACCTATACACACTGCAGCTTTGTACACAGAGTGTGCACGCACCTGTGCAAACAGGCTGCCTGCGTACCCTGTCAAAAATTGAGAAAATTTCCAATTTTTCCAATTTTTCCTCTTAGATTTTGTCTTTAATTAGTTTTTACTGCCCAAATCCACTGGTTACCTATCAGAAGCTTTCATCTTGGCTAATTTCATTGGCATTCTTGCTTGAAGCTTTTATCAATTGGGTGTTTTGAGTCTCTTTTTTGAGAAATTCTAAATTTGATTTCCTTTGGTCATTACTTGGAGGTTTGTCTCAGTCTTTTCACAATTTTGCATCTTTTTTCTCTTGTTTTTGCAAAAAAGAAATTTCCCCCTCATTCG
>APFE030464845.1:287830-441429 GCA_000404065.3 Pinus taeda | reverse complement strand
CCATGTTCGACATCGACTCATTTATTCGCATGGCTAGAATCGTACCAATTCGGGAAGTAGAGATGAAGACCCTGGATCTAGTTTCCACCATCTAGGCTACGAGGAGTTTTGTACTCATTATATAGTAGACCAATTATAAACAGATGGTTGCGTCCATATTGTGTCTACATGAGTCTATGATTATGATGTACTATGAAATCATTCCTGTATCAGAGTAGTAGTTAGTCTGTTAGTTAAAGTTTTTGATCTGAGTATGGGAATGCCTACATCAGCGATGATATAATCTTATACATGTATTTTGTGTTGAAAATTGCAGGTTCTGACTGGGCTCTCCACAAGATAATCCTTGAAATGATAAAGTACTTCACCCTTCCTAGATGATATAAAACCCTAATCTATTATAGGCTTCACACTTTAGGGGGCAATCTCTTACACTAAAATTTGTCACCGTGACTATTTGCAGTTAGTATGGCTCCATCAACAGTCATACTATCCTCCTTGGCAAGTCTCATACCTCTGCTCTCCATGTCAAACTTCAAGAAAGAGAAAAAGTCATTAAAAATATATTTATCTCTAGGTACGCAGTTTCTCTCCACCTTACCTGTGTGTACGCATCCCAAGTTTACAATACCTGCGTCCTTGCACACTCTTTATGTCAAGGGATGGGTGCGTACTCCTGTAAAGGTCAAAAGGCGCGAGTTTCATCTTAAAAAAGTTACTTGTGGTCATTTCTAGAGCATTCTAGAAGATTGTTTGACGTGTATTGAGCGCCTCCAGATGGTTCATTCATCCCTATGAAAGAGGAATTTTTCCCATCAAGAGAGGAACTACCCCATCCAAAAGAGGGGAGTATCCCATTGATGGTGCACCTAATTAACTTCCTCTAGAACATTATAAATACAGGCATTGGGCCTGAACATTCCAAAGGGTAGATGCTGCTGGAATTAGGACTTCCTTGTAGAAGCTTGTGAGGAGAGATTCCCATCCTTTCTTGTTTCATTTGGGAGTGGGTGAGCTTATCAAAGTAAAGGAAAACTCTTGTTGGACCCTGGAAGGAACTTGCACAACACCAAGGATCAGGTTGTAATGGTTTCTTTTGTTTCCTATTAATACAAATACGTCCATTCTTCTCAACAATTTGTTATTAATGAGTTGTTTCATATACTCCTTGGTCTGTATGTTGAATATGTTTTATTTTATGAGATATTCAGGTGTTATTTAATCGTTTGATTTTTAGTGAATGCAGGTTTCGAAGTGAAGGAGGAGCTCATCCGAATCGACGAGGCTGGACTACTACAACAGCGTTGGACTACAGATAGGATCTAAACACTTGATTTCTTGTATGGTAAATGCATGTTTAGAGAAGGATTGCTCTTAATTGTCTTGTTTGTCACTAGAAAGTCTTAGGCTTCTAGGGAGGTTGGTTTTGTCCGCAAGATTAACTCTTTCCGCATGAAAATAACCTTGTTAGGTATTGTGTCATATTTTGAAGTGTTTTTCATAGCCATTTATTCCAAAAGTATTACTTTCGGGTGTAATCATTACATTTGTAACACGCTCCTCCCACATCTACCCAAGAAACCGGCCAACCACTAGCTGGATTAAACATGCGACAAGAGGCCACTATAATATGATTCGACCTCCTAAGTCAAATTAAGGAAGTGGAACTAATGAAAACACACCATACAAACATCCAACATCATCAAAAGAACCCTTAAAAGACAATTCAACCACTCAGACAACCTGTCCCTAGGTCCCACTGTTTTTTTATGTTTCTTAGGCATACTAGCTCTCATGCGATGGTTAAGGGAGCAGCCATCAACCTAACATCTCTCTCACAAGCGTACCTGCTAGTGACTATCGAACAAAATGGTCAGTACTATGCCAGTGACTCCAATATTTGAGCCACTCTTTCATACCTAGAGTCAAGGTCACTGCCCAAAACTGATCCATCTCTTCAATTCAGTAAAATAATAGGGAAATGAATAGTACTAAATAAAATACTTGTTCAAGACCTTGATTGGATCACTACTAGCCATGTCAGACATTTCGTCAAAGATATCCTCAACATGTAACCTACAAGTGTAAACAACAAAATTAAGTGTAGGGATCTCATACTTATCTGAGAATCACTATGAACCATTCTTCCCTCAATCCATTTGTTGCATATCATATATTAGGTCATAGACACATTATCCACTAACATACAGGTAAAACATGCTGAGATCCATACATAACTGTTTTCATAAAATGTGCATATAACCAACATAATATGAACTGAAATACAATAAACATGACAACTATCAAATCCATAAATACATCACTACATTTACAGATGGAAATCAAGGAAAGGATTCCTCAATGAATGCAATGACCCAACTGGGGATGGGACTACCATATTCCACCCAACTGTAGAATGGCTGAGCCAAATATGTCTTCAGCCATTCACCCTCATGTCGTATTCCAAGCATGAATGTGGGATCTCATAGAACACGTCAATCAAAACTCATCCAGGGCTTCCAGAGGCCATCCACCTCAACCCATCAAACAATGATTCCACCTCATGGTAGGACATCACCAAAACCATCATCAGATTGTCTCCATCCAAGACTTCGAGGGCTTCCAAAGCATTTGTTCCAACCAAGGCTTTGAGGACTAGTAACTCAACCAACAACTATTGAGGGGCTTCTAGGGTGTTTGTCCAACCAAGGCTAATAGGACTAGTGACTAAACCCACCAAGGGCTTCTAGAGCATTTTTCCATCCAAGGCTTCTAGGACTAGTAACTCAACCAAAACTATTAGATGGTTTCCAGATAATGTTTCCAACCAGGGCTTCTAGGAACTAATAACTCAACCCAACATAAGGAATCATGAGAACCAACCAAAAAGAAAATGATGAAAGTAAATCCACAATCACGATGGTTATCCGTGAAATGGAAAGGCTGGGTAACCCACTATCATTTTAGGCAACCTCCATACCAATGATAGATCAAAACCAAAAATCCACATGCATATGCCATGCATGCCGGAATTAGTGAAGAAACCATAAATGCAAGTTAGTACCTACAATCAAATATGATGTAGCTACTGATCTCAATGCCTTTTTGTTCTTTCCTGCTCTTCCTTTTCCTTCTTGCTCTAAGAATACAAATATGACACACCCTCTAAGAGTGTTCCAAGAAAACTCTAAGTCTCTAAGAGTATGAGAGAGAGAGAGAATAATGAGAGACAGCTCCAACACTAAACTGACCATGTCTTTCCCACAGATCCTCAGATGCCTTTTTATTAATGAGGCCTCTATTTTCTTCCTTTTCCATTATTTTCCTTTAATTCCTTCTCACATGCAACCTGTGACCTTTCTCCTTCCTTTTCTGCTAATTTCCATTATTTTCATGAATAAATGTGGTAAAATACATTTTTTCCTCTTTAATTCCTTTGCCATTTCCTTCACCAATTTCCTTAGCCATAAAGAACCAAGTGAAACCGACTAGGATGTCCTACCCAATATTCATCTTGGAATATGTGTCCCATCATCCATAGTATTTATATATTTTTACATGGAATTTTCTCCAGGGTTGTTACAAAACCCTCTCCATTGGGGGAACACTGTCCTCGATGTTCAATGACACCTATAACAAACAAGACTATTGAAAACAAAACATACAGCCCATGGAGCTTTATAACATATCTCATTGCAGTATTTACAATGACCACTGTTGAAACATGACAAACATGTCGTTTACTAGAGCTTTATAACACAACTAATTACAATATTTACAATCCACATATACACATGCACATTTGCTTCAACCAAAAAATAACCATACTGCTTATGGAGCCTTATAAATCTAGCTCGATACAATATCTGAAATAATATACAAATATACACATTTTCTCAGCTGGCAAATAAAAAGATATGATGCTTGCAGCCGCAAAAAGGGAATCCATATGATCACACGTCCACCCTCAACTAATACCGTGATTCACCTCCTTCCCAGGAAATCCAGAATCCACTACAAAGTTAGATTTGCATCCAATGTCCAACGCTATAATCCGCGCCACTTGTACTCTCAGTGAATAGTTACCGTCTCATTGTTCCAGGGTGAACTTCTAATGTGCATGTGATTCCATATGGAAATGCTAATGACCAAAACAAATCCATATGTGACCTTCCTTTCTCTACTACACAGTCCCTTGGGAAATCTGGTCACCCCTTCTCTGCAGTTTTTCACCTTCCAAGTTTCGCTGGCACCCCCATCTCTAGAATTCTATCCATTGGCAAGGCTTCCTCGCATCAGAAGATACCAAAGGAAAGGCATATACCTTCCTCAAAACCATCATACCAGTCATAGCATGCTCATGGAAAGAAATGGACACTACCAGGGAAAATTTTAAGAACACCCCCTAAATTTATAAGTATAATAAATGGGCGAATCTTCATGGTATATAGGAAAAATGGAAGGCGATTTTATCAATAATATAATATGTATATATAATTTTTTGGCGAATCTCTCACTAGTCATGGCAAATATTTTACTCAATTATAAAATCTGGATCTATGCTAGTTTAATTCCCCCATTTAAATAGGCTACATTCTAGATGAATACCATGGATCAATACCATGTGCCATTTTGGTGAATACCATGGGTGAATACCATGGGTGAATACCATGTGCCATTTTTATTTTTATTAATACTAATATTAGGTTTAATAATGTTTTTTTGCATGGTATTAATAACAATCTAGTCCATGGTATTTGTCCAATATTATTTTGCCCATAGGTTTTACCTAAATATAACGCGTTTTTGAGTGTTCGTATATATAAGGTGACTTATGGAGTAAATATACAAAAAAAAAAAATATTTTTTTACTATACCTCTCATTTATTTGTATTTTTATTAATTTACCATACCTATTTTACAAATATGGTATTTGGCCCATAGGATTAACTTAAATAAAACCTTTTTCTGAGCCTACATAAATACAACGAGGGTTATGGACTAAATATAAAAAGAGGTTTTATTCATTTACCATACGCCTAGTTTATTTATATTTTTATTGATTTACCAAACCTTTTGAGTAAGTATAAAAGGACGTTTTATTTATTTACCATATCTCCACTTAATTATATTTTTATTTGTTTACACCGTTGCATGTATATAAGGTAACTTATGGAGTAAATATAAAAAATGTTTTATTTATTTACCATACTTTTCATTTATTTATATTTTTATTAATTCACCATACCGCTTTTATAAATATGGTATTTGCCCCATAGGATTCACTTAAATAAAACCTATTCTTGAAAATGGGCGAATGGATTCACTTAAATAAAACCTAGTCTTGAAAATGGGCGAATGGAAGGTTCTAACTCCTAATTTCAAGGGCTAAATTTACCTTTTTTACCCTCTACCTTAATAAAAGGTGGGCTATTTGAGGTGATTTGTAAAAATGTACTATGATACAAAATATTCGCCCACTAAAAATTTAAAACCCCTTAATTTCGCCAAAGGGCGAACATTCGCCCCTAAAATTTTCTATGGACACTACTGGGTACCAGTGTCCTAGAATGGTTGTGTTCTTGAGGTGATTTACCAACATACTGCTGCCTATTTCAATTCTTTTGCTGCTGCTGCTAATTCTTGTAGTCAATTTCAAGCAGTCAACCAAACATGTTCATGCATTCTTGTACCAAGAACATAACTTCCATTAGATAAAAATAGATTGAAATAAATTCACATCATACCTCATTGGTATCTCATCAATAAGGTACATCTGCGATCTTGTTCACTTCCTATCACAACAAGTCAAACTAGCATATTTGTCTGAATCAACATGTATAAAAATATCAAATCAAGTTAGCTCAAAACATATCCATCAAAATCATGAATCACATGTAAGCATAATAAACCAAAATCATAGATCAGATGTAATCATCACAATCCATAATCATAAACCACATGTTTAATAAAGCCGAAATAAAATATCGATACTTATCCTTCATCGATCCTTACTTCTTCCTTTGTTATTTCTATACACACACCAGATCGGTTGCCACACCCAACATAAACCCAGTGCCTTCTCCTCAACCCGGTGCACATATTCATAGTGTAAATCACACCCATACAACCACACACAACGTATACATCATGCAATACATGCACCTACACCTGACACACAACACATACACCTACAACCAGTTTATACAATACAATACACATGCCAACATCCAATGCATAACACAATACATACACCTACACCTCATGTACAACATAACACAAATATGTGTCTAGAGTGCAACACAATGAATGCATATGTCATGATACCATGACTACACAATACACATACATAGTATTGCATGCCCCCAACATAACATGTATGACATGCACTCAATCCCACACATACACCAGTACCACATGTACCAAGCACCACTTGCACAATGTGTGCACAACATCGCTTGTACAGGGCACCACCTCCACAACGTGTGCACAATGCCATAGGCACATTGCACCTATGTACAACGTGTACACAATATCACATGTATATAGTACCACACGCATGACATTTACGCAACACCACATGTACACAATGCCACATGCAAGTCATGTACACAACACCACCTACACACAGTGCCACTTGTACAACATGTACACAACAGTACATGCACACAACACAACTTGTAAAATCATGCACACCACACCATATGTACATAGCACCACATCTACAACATTCACACAACAACAGTTTTACATAGCATTACATTTCCAACATGTACATAGCATCATCTATGCACAACACTACATATCCAACATGTGCACAACACCATATAAACACAACAACACATATCCATCTTGCACATAGTGAAATATGTACATAATACCTCATATCCAACATGTACATAGCACCATATATACCCAACAATGAACATGCAACATCCATACAACACTCTCTGTACTACACCATGTACATAACATTACATAATCAACATGTACACACACTATATTTACAAAACACTGTGTGCGACCAACATCACAGATGGAAAATGTACAACATTTAAAACATATCCACAACAATACCACACATCCAAAACCACACTGTGTTTACCAAGAAACATTGCTTCTAGTGTCTTATACATGCTTGTCCCAACATGCCGCATACCACACTACTTTCATTTTTTTTGATGTATCCCTTGGTATAACCTATCCATAACATAGACATAATATAATCACATAGTGTCACCTCTTAACCATATGATACTCACCTCATATATTTGTCATGACCACTCTTCCCAATTGATTCCTCATATGACCAAGAACCTCTTTATGTCATTTTCTTATGTAAGCAATCATTCCTTCACAATAAGGATTCCTGATGACCCTGTCGGATAGTGACACAGATACATAGACACATACATACATATGCAAAAGAATTAGCATAAAACAATAATGATTCATGATCACCCTGTTAGACAACAACATACATATATACATCTATACACACATAGACAACAACATAATCATGATCCCAACATAATTACATAAGTTCAAGGTTAAGAGAACTTCTTTATTTATGCATAGCATGCACAACGTTGAGAACCATAGTTCCCAACATAGCCAAGGCTACTAACACCTTAGATCCATTTACTTTACCTTTTTTGGTTACCTTTCTCATGACTATATTGCCACGATCCATTTACTGCAATGGATCGAATGAGTCTAACTGATTGTCATAGTCTTACCTTCTATTGTGCTTACTCATTCACCGAGCTTTATTTGTGTCTTACATTACTCCTTGAGCAGCACATGGTTCTCCTTGAGCTCCATTTACTTTCCTCTTTCCTAAACAATTCCTAAGATTCTCAAAACATAAAATTCAAGAGAAGAAACAACCAAGAAGCAAGAAAAAGAAAACCATTGAAGACCAATAACAATATGACACCACAAACAAAGTGGTATGACCATACTCTAGACATAAATAAAGCTGTAAATCAAGTCCAGGCAAATCAAACCAGGCCAAAAGAACAAGACTAACAACAAACACCATGATTCAATCCTCATGGTTCTAAGGAAACTCAACGAGAGCCTTCTTCAAGATTTCATGGTAATTTCTCTTCCCATACAACTGTTTGCATCATGTTGTCATTAACACATAACGTTTAGTGCATAAAAAAATATAACAATACACCAGTTACCTCATCTTCTTGTGCCAAGTACATTGCTTGAAACTGAACACATCCATGTCGTCTCTCAAGGGACTCAAATCCTTTGACAGATCCACCTGTAACTAAATACTAACTAATATATCTGTCAAATACATGTCCATGAATATAACATGTATCCACATAATGTCAGAAAAAATCAAGTTTAAGAAGAATTCTTGTATGTAAAACAATCATTCATTTGGAATTAGGGTTTTCAAACATAGGCAAAGGAATTCTTACCTAATTCCTTTCTTTTACCTTTTTCCTTGTTGCAATCAAGGCTTATTATGCATTGTCGCATCACCCAACTGCTAGTTATATAAACACATAAACTATTACCTTGTCACCCTAATACCAAACATGCTTCCTACAACTACTAACACATGTCAACCACATGTTTCACATATCAAGACAATCATATCTATCAATTTGAAATCAACCTTAATCAGGACTAACAATCACATCATAATCCATGATAAACTCATGGTCATTATTCATAATACATAATGCTACAACTATTACCTATCATACTCAAGTACATGTTAGCTATCTCAACTCATATGTATTAGCACAATCATATTAAAACAAGATCATTTGAACACATCCTCGTATTATGAAATTCATCAAACATTAAGGCAACTTGCAACATACCATGTTAAATAAATCCATTACATGACATAAGCAAATAGTCAAGAACCAAATATACAACATAAGAAAACTCATACCTTATTGTGTCTCAGGGGAGGAAATCTTGTCTTCACAATCAATCTAGTTAGCATGATATAACTTCATAACATATCAACTCAAACATAAATAAGATCATGATATCCATAATAGTCACTAGCTAACAGGTTTACATCATAACTCATACACAATTATCATTCAATCTAGATTAGTAAAACATTATATCACAAATATGTCGTCTCATACCTGAATATCGTAACCATAACTATCTGCATAGGCCAATCCAATTTAGTATGATACACATGACATCAAGATCTTAATGAAATAACCCTAATAATCAAGTTACTTACATATAACAACCATAAGCTATATATCATGTTCAACGATAACATATAACCTAATCATCAAGATAACGATCATATAACAACAACAAGTTAACCTATAACATACTCATCAATCAACATCTAACATAATAATCAGGTTATCTAATATAAATCAATATCAATTCATACAAGTACAGGTTACTATCATCCTTGATTATCTAACACGTGTGCATATAACTAGACTAATCAACTAACATCTATCATGAATGTAACCATAAAATCAAAAGACATCTATGTAAACCTAATATATATAAACCTAATGCATATGGAAATCCTTAAGTGACATACCTGCATGCCAAACATACAATACCTCTATAATTATTTGCGCCTACCCCAAAGTCTAATGCTACAACCTCACTATGATGGTTTGCATCTCCTACTCTATTTGAGCCAACACATTAGCATCATAACAACCAATAGAAGCATGATGACCTAAATTGCATACCATGATTTCACAAGGCATGTTTGACCTACTATTTGTGCATAACTATAACCAAGACCATACATGCATAACAACAATATATATATGATAAGCCTCGGTATTGCAACAAGAATGCTGCAACTCCCAAGGCTACCGACTTTAATTATCAACACGGGGTTCTTACAAACTTAAGAGGTGTTGGCACTATATGTGTGGCATACAATGTGTCCTTCCTTTACTATCATGATGTAATGGAATGCATGTACTGAAGTCAAATCCTAAACTAATTGCAGAAAATGAAATGTTCAAAATGAAACCTTAACCAATTGCAAGAAAGAGAATTCAAGGAAAGAGATGGAAATTCAATGCTAAATCACACCATTTCCTGATCAACTACCAAGAAACTATGCTTTGAAATAATGCTAAATTATCATGAACCAAATGCTACTATCTAAGCATGGAAGTAAGAAGCATCAAACATCACTAATGTGCAAGTAAAGGGACTAGAATAAATCTATTTTTGTCTTTTTATCTTTTCATGCAAAATCAAGTATGCAAACTAATTTCCTTTGGTGATGTGGCAGGTTAATTAAGGATGTTGGAGGTTGGATGGAAGGGTTAGGATATGGTTGGATGGTTTGGGATACCCTTGGGAGGCTGTTGGTGACTTCCTAGAGGTTTTCTCTCAATTCAGCCTCAAAACAGGCCATTTCAAGAAAACCTACAGGATGTACTAGACAGCTATAGGATGATCCTGTAGGAATTACAGTGAAACTATAGTTAACAACCAAGAGAAAAATTTGAGGTGTTGGAGGTGATGGGAGGCCTAGGAAAGGTGTGTGATGGGTGGAATGGAGTGGGAAAATTCCTACGATCACTCAGAACTCAAAACCAAAGTTGGGATTTGAATGGATTCGCTCAAAAAGCTTGGAGAAGTTTCCTTGTGAAATGATGAAATTGGCGAGGGTTTAAAGACCAAAAAAATCAAATCCAAATTAGATGGAATTTTTTTTTTATTATTAACTAGGATGTATTAGGTACCTATTCCAAGTGGAATCACTCAAAAAGACCTATGTTAAGCCATGCAAAAGAAATATATAAAAAAAAACATTACTAGTTGAAAATCTAGAAATTTGAGAATTAGTGAGCTAGTAAATCTAAGAAATGCCTAACCAAATCAAGTGAAAATGAAATGGGGTGGATTTTTTTATGAACTAGAATGATTTTTGATCTGATGTAAGTGGAATTAATTCGATTGAAGCTCGTTAGCATGCTCTAAAAAGATAACAGAAATTTACTGTTCTTTGCTGAAAAGAAGGTCCAACAATCTAGATTTGGGAATAAGAAGACTAATCCAAGAATCTCAATCATTATTATGAACTTCCAAAGCTTTGCCAAGGATGAAATAATGCTTTTTATCCTGCAAAAGAACTTACATCAACCATTTAACTCAATCCTACAACAAGAAATCATTAATACTAAATGCAGAAATAGAAATAAATAAAAACTAAAGATGCATGTGAATAAGCAATGAAAAGAAGGAAAGAAAATGATACATAAGGGATCTGAGGTTTCTGGGATTACCAAGCCCAAGGAAAATCAAAGACCTATGGAGGATAACAAGATTTAGATGCTGAACATGACACCAATCTTCATTATTTTCATCAATAGAATTACATTCCTGCAAGAAAATACAATGGAGCTGCAAGAATACAAGCTCTCTCCACAATAACACTAATGAAAATCTATCCCTAGAGGAAAATTTGACTTGGTACTTACAAAAAATGATTAGGAACCATTCCTCATGAATGGAGGAAGCTTTCCCCACCAAAATCCCTTGATTAGTGGATCTAGTCCCCAATACTAGGAATTCGCATTAAATGACAGGGAACACATTCCTAGATTTTCTCAATCATTGGAGTTCCAAAATTTGTGCCATAATTCCATAATATCTTGTTGACTTATTATTTATTATTTATCCTCCTGTAGTAGCGAACAAGTCCCTAAATTATATCCTCCTCCAACTCTTCATAATCTTCCTAATATTCTCATAATATTCCACAAAAAATAAGTAATATTAGGCACAAATATTCAATTATTCATTAACTTTCCTAATGAATATATCAAAGTTAAAAATAAATGATCTAATGCAAAAGGAGAGGTTTAATGTGCTGAAGGATGGTTATAGGCCTTAATTTATGTTTTAAATTAGAGGCATGGGCCTTAATTTATGTCTAATTTAGAGGCCCATCATACCCCCTGCTGAGTGTTGTTCATCCTCTGAGCAACTTAGTGACCTTATTGTGCCTCATCCATGGCCCTGGTGGCATCTCTATTGTACATTAAGAATATTGGCTATAAGCTCCGCAAGGACAAGCCCAAAAACATATTTGTTCAAAGAAAAATCATTGTTTCTTAAGGCCATTTGCTTGCCTTCTTGCCCTTTATTCAAGATGGGCTCTTGAATATTTTTTAGTTTGGGAAGGCCTTCCACACACTTATCAACCTTTAGCTACCTTGTTCCACCATTCGGACACCTCCTGTAGGATTTCTCGGTCACTATAACTCCTACATGATCATCCTATAGAAAACACAGTCCCTTTGTAAACTGAAGTAAAGGAGTGGAAAAAATGACAAAAATGGTGGAGGAATGAATGGTAATGAGTGGTAAAATAAAAATGTAAATGAAAAGGGTATCTTTGTGATCCTCCTTTTCTCGTTGACCATCCTTCTTGCTGACCTACAAATGGAAATTTCATGAAAATGGAGAGGATGCTCTCTTTGTTTTTTTTTTCAAGAATGAAATGGGATGGACAAATGATGAATAGATAGTGAATATGAAGTGGATGGAGGGCTTGGAGTGCTATGGTGACCTTGGCCTTTGAAAAAATTTATTCTTTTAACTATTGTCCTCATTCCTTGAAATCATCACCCTTCATAATTTGACTTTTTAACATTGCATGAGTGAAGGAGTGAGTTGCAATTAACTAGATGAAGGTGGTTGAGACTATTGACCAATCCTTAGCTTATAAAACCCCATCTCTCATGCATTGACAACAAATTTTTAACTATAATATGTTCAAGAGAAGAGGTCAAGAATATTGCATACCTATACCTACCTGATGGTTGTTGGAGAGACATGCATGTTGTTGTTGAGTTGATGTTGATGTGTAGGTGTTGGATGGTGATGCTGATGATCCGTAGCCTACTTGAAAAACAAAATCACTTTCAAGTATAAGAATACGTTCAATGGAGCCATGTGCACATCAAGATGACAGATAAAATGATGTGGAGGCTTCAAATGTATGCGTTGACATATACTTGGATTTCAGAGACCAAATGATTTGACATTGAAAGGATCAAGCATAGCTGAGGAAGAGAGTGATGTTGTAACTTAGTGACCGTCTGGAACCATATTTCAATATAGTTGTGATGTCCTTGGACCTTTTTCTCATCTGAATCATTCTTCATGTCTTCTTCTACCATGACCTTCAAATCTTCCTCTTTTTGTTGATTTTTCTCTTCAATACATGGAGGATTTAATGGTAACCATGAGGGATTTCTCTCGATGTCTGATTTTGATGTCTGTTCTTCATCAGTCGTAGCCCATGGTTTTGTGGTCTTCTTATTTGAATCTTTTTCTTCTAGATGTGGTCCTTCAAGGATATCAATATAATCACTTTTTCACAATACTCTTCGTGAGCTATGGTGAGTACCAGTGAGCTCAAGAGGATATTTTTAGAAGTGTTGTACCTCAACATTGTAAGTGGGCTGAGCTACTTCAATGTGTGGGTTTGGAAATGGTGGTACAAGTAGTTGAGTGGGAGTGTATATTTGAGATGGATTTGGATGGGGTTGTGATTGTGGTGGAGATGAATGGTAGGAATAACATGGAGTTTGTTATGGAGTATATTGAGGAAAATACTGAGGATATTGTGGATGGCTCTCATAAGTTCCTTGTCAACCTTGTTGCCAAGATTGGTTTCGGGTTTGATATGGCCAATGTTGCCAAGGAAAGGGTGTGTTCCAATTACTTTAAGGTGGATATGCATAACCTTGAAATTGTGAATTAGGCTCTTGCATCATATCAGTCTGAATAGGCTGCCATGGTTCTCTTGGAGCTACATAACATTGATGCATTGGAAATTGTCTTTCTCCATTGTCCTCTTGGTGAACATTATTCAACCTTGGTAATGATGGACAATGTTTAACATCCTGTGATTCTGCAACACAAATATCAGCATTTTGTTTTCCTTCATCTCGCATTCTTAACATTTTCTACTTGTTTTGTTAGATTGCTAAGAATTTATGTTTTAAAATCATGAAACAAATTTCCAAGTTTAGCTTGACTTACTGATCTTGATGCTGATTTACCTACTCTTGCTTTTCCTCTTCATATGTGTTTGCATGTTTCACAAATTTCCTCGAATGATAATTGATATACATCACCTCTACTCATGAGATTAAGGAGATCGATCCATTCATCCCTAATTATTCTAAGTAAGAGGGTTTTTAGTGTGTCAGATCCTAAATGATGTAGTTTTCCCCTATTTACATTATACATGAAGCTCTTTATTAGATCCTCTAGACTCTCATCTTCTCTTTGATTCATTCTAAATATTTCTTCTTTAAGATCATGATCTTTATATTTTTCTAGGAATATCTTTTGCATATCATTCCATGATCTTATTGAATTAGTCCCTAAGCTCATGAAACATTTAAGAGCTCTATCCTTCAATGTTGGTGGAAACAATCTCAATTTTTGAGTTTTTAATAAGTAACTATAAGATCTACAAAAAATCTCAAATTCAAAGAGAAAATTTTTTGGATCCTCTGACATTAGACCATGAAATTTTGGAAGAAAAGATGGAGGGATGTTCTTCATGTGCACACTTCCCTCAGTATCTTGAATGGGAAATCTGATAGGATCTTCCTCATTGTCATCATCACCATCAATTTCTTCTACATTCTTCGCCATCTTCTTCTACCTGCAAAAGTGAATGGTGATATGGATCTTGCTGCACCATCTGATCAAATGGGCAGGTGGGTTGGTGTTGGAGAATATTTTTTTTGTTTTTTATGATAGAATGAAAACTATAATGCAATGCAATTTTCTACTTTTGAATTAAATATGCCTAATGAAAATATTTTATTTTTTTTGTCTTTGCAAAAATTAAAAAGAAATGAATCAACTAGGGAAGAAAACAATGCATACTTTGACACCTCCCCAGCAACGGCATGAAAAGTGATGAACCTTGGTATTGCAACAAGAATGATGCAGCTCCCAAGGCTATCGACTTTAATTATCAACCTGGGGTTCATACAAACTTAAGGGGTGTTGACACTATATGTGCGGCATACAGTGTGTCCTTCCTTTGCTGTTATGATGTAATGGAATGCATGTACTGAAGTCAAATCCTAAACTAATTGTAGAAAATGAAATGTTTGAAATGGAATCTTAACCAATTGCAAGAAATAAAGTACAATGAAAGAGATGGAAATTCAATGCTAAATCACACCATTTCCTAATTAACTGCCAAGAAACTATGGTTTGAAATAATGCTAAACTATCATGAACCAAATGCTACTATCTAAGCATGGAAGTAAGAAGCATCAAACATCACTAATGTGCAAGTAAAGGGATTGAAATAAATCTGTTTTTGTCTTTTTGCCTTTTCATGCAAAATCAAGTACGCAAACTAATTTCATTTGGTGATGTGGCACGTGAATTAAGGACGTTGGAGGTTGGATGGAAGGGTTTCGAGATGGTTGGATGGTGTGGGATACCCTTGGGAGGCGGTTGGTGACTTCTTAGAGGTTTTCTCTCTATTTGGCCTCAAAACAAGCCATTTCAAGAAAGCCTATAGGATGTACTAGAAACCTACAGGATGATTCTATAGGAATTACATTGAACCTACAGGATAAAACCACGAGTAAAATGTGATGTGTTGGAGGTGATGGGAGGCCAAGGAAAGGTGTGTGATGGGTGGAATGGAGTGGGAAAATTCCTAGGATCATTTAGAACTAAAAACCAAAGTTGGGAGATGAATGGATTGACTCAAAAAGCTTGGACAAGTTTCCTTGTGAAATGATGAAATTGGTGAGGGTTTAATGATGAAGAAAATCAAATCCAAGTTGGATGGGACACATTTTTTTATTAACTAGGATGTCTTAGGTCCCTATTCCAAGTTGAATCACTCAAAAATACCTATATTAACCCATGTAAAAAAATAAAAATAAAAACATTACGAGTTGAAAATCTAGAAATTTGAGAACTAGTGAGCTAGTAAATCTAAGAAATGCCTAACCAAATCAAGTGCAAATGCAATGGGGTAGTTTTTGTTATGAAATAGAATGTTTTTTGATGTGATTTAAATGGAACTAATTTGTTTGAAGCTCGTTAACATGCTCTAAAAAAATAGTATAAATTTATTGTTCTTCGCTAAAACGAAGGTCCAACAATCTAGATTCGAGAATAAGAAGACTAATCCAAGAAACTCAATGATTGTTATGAAATTCCAAAGCTTTTCCAAGCATTAAATAATTCTTTTGATCCTACAAAAAAACTTACATCAACCATTTAACTCAATCCTACAACAAGAAATCATTAACACTAAATGCAGAAATATAAAGAAATAAAAACTAGAGATGCATGTGAATAAGCAAGGAAAAGAAGGAAAGAAAATGATGTTGGGTGTGGAGCTTGATTATCTTCTGTATTCAAAGGTATTGCTGCATTGGACCCCAGGTTTCCACCCGTAAAATATTCGCTACGGGGGGGTCTAGGGGGGGGCAGCTGCGACCTTTAGGAGTCCCCCCCGCTAGCAGTGCCCTTGAATCTAAGAATAGATGTAAAATTGCCTTGTAAAATGTTGTAATTTCATAGTCAATCATGGCCTTTCATTAAGCAGATATTTGACGGTAGAACTTATGTTTGATTTACGGTTTTTTTCCCTAGAAGGCAACCCCACGTTATATATGAGGGAACTGTATTGCGTCTATGTATATCTACATTTTGAGTGAGAAAGAGAGAGGAGATTGAGAGCAAAGAGGGAGTTACAGAGGATCTGTTGTAGGTTGTATCTCTTCAATTTGCTGGATAATATCAAAAGAAGGCTGACTGTTTCTCTATGGATGTAGCCCAAACTAAATGAACCACGTATATCTGTGTCTCTCTTGTTTTATGGATTTTTTGTGTTTATATTTCTGCAATATTTTATGTTTTCCATTGCTCTGTAATATATAATTTTGTAACAACTTGTATCAGAGTTGAAGGTCTATTTGGCTGATAAACTCGCAGGAGAGAAGGATTCTTGGTTCGAGTGGGAGCAATGGCGGAAGATGGTAGGTTTAGGGTTGAAAAATTAAATGGCCAAAATTACCAGTTGTGGAAGATGTAGATGAAAGATTATCTGTATCAGAGAGATATGTACCAACCATTGAGAGAAAAGATAAAGAAGCCAACGAGTATGATAGATGCAGAATGGGATATTCTCGACAAAATGGCACTTGGAACAATATGGCTGTTCCTAGTGGCATCAGTAGTATTTAATATTTCAAAGGAAACAACAACATAGGGTTTAATGTCGACATTGGCCAAACTATATGAAAAACCCTTGGCCTCAAATAAGGTATTTCTTATGAAGCATTTATTCAATATGAAGATGTCAAAAGGTGGATCTGTTGTTGATCATTTAAATGAATTTAATATAGTTACCAATCAGTTAAGTTCTATAGGGGTAACTTTTGATGATGAAGCTAGGGCTCTCTTATTTTTGTGCTCATCGCCAAAAAGTTGGAATGGTTTAGTTATGGCCATTAGTAACTCTGTCTCTGGATCTAGTGCTTTAAAGTTTGATGATGTTGTCGGTGAAATCCTTAGCAAGGAAATGCAATGGAAAAGCTCTGGTGAGACATCAAGTAATGCTTTGATTGCAGAGACTAGGGGAAGAAAAATGGAAAGAGGAAAGAGCCCTGGATATTGCAGTCAGTCAAGAAAAGTTAGTTCCAAGTCCAGATTAGGGATAGTGTGCTGGAAATGTGGGAAGAAAAGAAACCTGAAGAAAGACTGCTAGTCTTGAAAGGGAAAAGAAGGAGATGCGCAGCAAGAAACTAATCATGAAGTGAATGTAACTGGTGATATGTTGCAAGATGCTTTGATTTTTTCATTAGAAAATATTATTGATGCCTGGGTGGTAGATTTAGGGGCCTCATTCCATGCTACACCTGATAGGAAACATTTTTATGATTATGTTCAAGGAGATTTTAGACAGGTCCGATTGGGTGATGATAAACCCTGTAAAATCATTGGAATGGATATAGTTTTCATAAAACAACAAAATGAAAATAAGTGGCTATTGAAGGAGGTAAGGCCTGTTCTAGATCTGAAGAAAAATCTGATTTCAACAAGGCAATTGGCAGGTGAAGGTTGGGTAACTACATTCACAGATAAAACCTGGAAGGTCACTAAAGGATCCCTAGTAATAGCGAAAGGAGGAAAGGTTGGTACATTGTATTTATGCAATGGTATTTCTATTTATCTTAATGCTTTAACCTCTACAGGAGAAGATACGGCATTGTGGCATCATAGGCTTGGGCACATGAGTGAGAAGGGGATGCAGATTCTTCACTCAAAAAATTTGTTGCCAGGTTTGAAGCATGTTGATTTAAAATTCTGTGAGAATTGTATTTATGGGAAATAGAAGAGAGTCAGATTCCTTAGAGTTGGGAAAGAAAAGAAGAGTGAAAAATTAGAGCTTGTGCATACAGGTGTATGGGGACTTGCTCAGGTATCATCTCTTGATGGCTCTCATTATTATGTTACTTTTATTGATAATGCAACCAGAAAAACCTGGATTTATTGTATACGAAATAAATCTGATGGATTTGATATTTGTCAAGAAATGGAAAGATTTGGTTGAAAATGAGACAGGAAAAAGGTTGAAGTGTCTTAGATGAGACAATGGAGGTGAATATTATAGCAAAGAGTTTGATAGGTATTGTTTAGAGAATGGAATTCATAGAGAGAAGACAGTTCCAGGAACACCACAAGAAAATGGAGTGTCAGAAAGGATGAACAGGACAATCATGGAGCGTGCAAGGTACATGAGATTTCTTGCAGGATTGCCTTTACAATTTTGGTTAGATGCTATAGATACTGTAGTTTATCTAATAAATAGAGGGCCTTCATGTTCCTTGGATGGTGGTATTCCAGAGGAGGCATGGACAGGTAAAAAGGTAAACTACTATTTTTTAAAGACTTTTGGTTGTGAAGCCTTTGTCCACATTAATAAAGAAAATAGAACAAAGCTTGAGGCAAAATCAAAGAAATGTACCTTTATTGGATATGGTGTTAATGGTTTTGGTTATCTCTTTTATGTTTATGAAAAACACAAAATCATTAGGAGAAGAGATATCATATTCAATGAAAAGGTTTTTTATAAGGATCAGCTGTAGGAAAAGAAACAGGAAAAAGAAAATAGAGAGTACACAGTGCTTGACAAGATCACAGAAAAAGTGATGGTGCCTGAAAATCATAATGATCAACAATCACAACAACAACCACAACAACAACAAGCACTTCAAACACCTGAAAGTGGTGTTAGAAGATCTACTAGGATAAGTAGACCCCCCTGAACGATACTCTCCTTCATTATATTATGTATTGTTGACTGATTCTGGTGAACCAGAATGTTATGAAGAAGCAGTATAGATAGAAACCAGGAAGAAGTGGGAGCAAGCCATGAAAGAAGACATGGACTCCTTAGGATATAACCAGACTTGGAACTTAGTCAGGTTGCCTACAGGTAAAACAACATTGCAGAATAAATGGGTTTACAAGTTGAAGGAAGAATATGGAGGTAGAAAAAGGTATAAATCTAGACTTGTGGTGAAAGAGTTTGCACAGAAAAAGGGTATAGACTTTGATGAGATATTTTCTCTTGTTGTTAAAATGACTTCAATCAGAACTATTTTAAGTCTAGTTGCAGCAGAAGATTTGCATCTTGAGCAGTTAGATGTAAAGACAACCTTTCTCCATTGGGATTTGGAGGAAGAGATATATATGTAGCAGCCACTAGGATATGAGGTAAAAGGGAAGGAAAAACTAGTGTGTAGGTTGAAGAAGAGCTGGTATGGCTTAAAACAAGATCCAAGGTAGTGGTATATAAAATTTTACAGGTTTATGTCTGAACAAGATTATACTAGATGTCACTCTGATCATTGTGTTTATCTCAAAATGAAAAATGATGGTAGCTATATTATATTGTTATTGTATGTTGGTGACATGCTTGTTGCAAGTTCTAACATGCAGGAAATAAATGTGCTGAAAAGAAAATTGGAAAACTTAGTTTCAATGAAGGATTTGGATGCTGCAAAACAAATCCTTGGTGTGAGAATAACTAGAGACAGGAAGAATCACAAATTAACATTATCTCAAAGCGAGTACATAAAAAAGGCATTGAAAAGGTTTAATATGCATAATGCAAAACCAATTAGTATATCTTTGTCTAGCAATTTCAAATTAAGTAAGGAGGAGTGTCTCAAGACTCAGGAAGAAATGGCTCATATGTCTAAAGTTCCATATGCATCAGCAGTTGGAAGCTTAATGTATGCAATGGTCTGCAAAAGGCATGATATTGCACATTTAGTGGGAGTTGTAAGCAGGTACATGAACAATTCAAGAAAAGAACATTGGATGGCGGTGAAGTGGATTCTCAAGTATTTGAGAGGTACCACAAATCAAGCATTATGCTTTGGTGGTTCAAACATTGCTCTACAGGGATATGTTGATGCATATATGGCGGGTGGTAGAGATAACAAGAGGAGCACAATAGGGTATGTGTTTGTTGTAGGTGGAACATCTGTCAGTTGGATCTCAAAACTGCAAAGTGTTGTTGCACTCTCAACAATAGAAGCAGAGTATGTTGCTGCTATAGAGGCTAGTAAAGAAATGATTTGGTTACAAATGTTTTTGGATGAATTCGGTAAGAAGCAGGAGTTGGGCAAGTTATACAATGAAAACCAGAGCGCCATACATCTTGAAAAGAACTTTGAATTTCATTCCAAGGCTAAACATATACGGCTCAAGTACCATTTCATATGGTCAACATTGGAAGATGGACAGTTGAAGCTGGAAAATATACACACCAGCCAGAATCCTACAGATATGTTAACAAAAGTTATACCAGGGAGAAACTGAGAATCTTCTTAGTTTCAATTGGTCTTCAAGTATGATGAAGAAGATGAGAAATATCTAGGTCCAAAGTGAAGTCATTTTCCAGCAAATGAAGCACCGGTGGAGTTTCTATAATCAGTCTCCAAGTGGGAGATTGTTGGATGTGGAGCTTGATTATCTTCTGTATTCAAAGGTATTGTTGCATTGGACCCAAGTTTGTAATGGGGTGGAAATGCTGCCCATATAATATTTGATGCAGGGGGGGGTCCAGGGGGGGTGGCTGCGACCTTTGGGAGCCCCACCACCTAGCGAGGGGATCGGGGGCAGCACCCCCAAAGCTAAGAATAGATGTAAAATTGCCTTGTAAAATGTTGTAATGTCGTAGTCAATCTGGGCCGTTCATGAGGTGAAGATTTGACGGTAGAAGTTATGTTTAATTTATGGTTTTTTGCCCTAGAAGGCAACCCCTCGCTATATATGAGGGAACTGTATTGCGCTTATGTACATTTGTATTCTGAGTGAGGAAGAGAGAGGAGATTGAGAGCAGAGAGAGAGTTACAACGGATTTGTTGAAGGTTGTATCTCTTTAGTTTGCTGGATAATATAAAAAGAATGACTCGTTGCTTCTCCGTGGATGTAGCCCAAACTGGGTGAACCATGTATACTTGTGTCTCTCTCGTTTTTATGCATTTTCAGTGTTTATATTTCTGTAATATTTTATGTATTCCGTTGCTATATAATATATAATTTTCTAACAAATGATAAAAAAGGTCTATGAGGTTCCTGGGATGGCCAAGCCCAGGGAAACTCAGAGACCTATGGAGGAGAACAAGATTTAGAAGCTGAACATGACACCAATCTTCATTATTTTGATCAATATAATTACATCCCTGCAAGAAAATACAATGGAGCTGCAAGAATACAAGCTCTCTCCAAAATAACACTAATGAAAATCTATACCTAGAAGAAAATTCGACTTGGTACTTATACAAAATGATTAGGAGTCATTCCTCATGAATGGAGGAAGCTTTGCCCACCAAAATCCCTTGATTAGTGGATCTAGTCCCCAATACTAGGAATTTGCATTAAATGGCAGGGAACACATTCCTAGATTTTCTCAATCATTCCCAAGAGGCAAATTCGACTTGGTACTTATAAAAAATGATTAAGAATCATTCCCCGTGGATGGAGGAAGCTTTTCCCACCAAAATCCCTTGATTAGTGGATCTACTCCCTTGATTAGTGGAACACGTTCCTAGAATTTCTCAATCATTGGAGTTCCACAATTTGTGCCATAATTCCATAATATCTTCTTGACTTATTATTTATTATTTATCCTCCAGTAGTAGGGAACAAGTCCCTAAGTTATCTCCTCCTCCAACTCTTAATAATCTACCCAATATTCTCATAATATTCCACAAAAAATAAATAATATTAGGCACAACTATTCAATTATTCATAAACCTTCCTAATGAATATATTAAAGTTAAAAATAATTTATCTAATGAAAAAAGAGAGGTTTAATGTGCTGAAGGATGGTCATAGGCCTTTATTTATGTTTTAAATTAGAGTCATGAGCCTTAATTTATGTCTAATTTAGAGGCCCATCAATATAAATAATACATGAGGGAATACTCCATGACAACACCTTCAACCTTCACATGGAGACATCACTACAACCATGATAAACACCATGCAAATGAAACAAGCACATGGAATGCATGCAAAAGGAACACATATGCAACCAACATGAAAGCGTGATCAAAACACAGTCGAAGGAGAGTGCAACTATGCTCTAATACTACTCTGTAACACCCTCCGACATCTACCCAAGAAATCGTCCAGTTGGGGTAAACATGTGATGAGAAGCCACTATGATATGATTCGACCTCCTAAGTCACATTGAGGAAGTGGAACCGATGGAAACACACCATATAAACATCCGAAGTCATCAACAGAACCCTCAAAAGATGAAACAACCACTCAGACACCTAGTCCCTTAGTCCTACTATTGTTTTAGGTATCTTGGGCCATAGACACTCTCACAGGCCTGCATATTAGCGATTATTGACCAAAATTGTCAATGCTATGTTAGCGAATCCGAGATTTGAGCCACGTTTTCACGCCCAGAGCCCGGGCTCACTGCCTAGAACTAATCAATCTCTTCAATTCAATAAAGTAACACAGAAATGAAATTACTAAATAAAATACTTGTTCAAGACCTTAACTGGATCCCTACTAGCCATGGCAAGCATTTTGTCAAACATATGATCGACATGTTACCTAAAGGTGTAAACAACATAATTAAGTGTATGGATATCATACTTATCTTAGAATCATTATGAATAATTGTTCCCTCATGCCATTTGTTGCATTATCATCTATTAGGTCATAGACGCATTATCCATTCACATACGAGTAGAAACATGTTGAGAGCCATACATAACTGTTGTCATAGAATGTGCATATAACAAGCATAATAGTAATAGAAATACAATAAACATGAGAGCCATCAAATCCATAAATACATCAGTACCTTTACAGATGGAAATCAAGGAAAGGGTTCCTGATTAATGAATGCAATGAACCAACCAGAGATGGGACTACCACGTTCTACCCGACCATAGAATGGTTGAGCCAAATCTCTCTTCATCCATTCACCCCCATGCCATATTTCAATCATGAATGTGGGATCCCATAGAACAAATCAACCAAAACTCATCCAAGGTTTCCAGAGGCCATCCACGTTAACCCATCAAACAATGATTCCACCTCACAGTCGGACGTCACCAAAAACCATCATAAGATTGGTTTCCATTCAAGCCTTATAGGGCTTCTAGAGTGATTGTTCTAACCAATGCTTCCAGGACTAGTAACTCAACCCACAACATCCATCGGGATTCCAAAGCGTTTTTCGAACCAAGGTTTATAGGACTAGTAACTCAACCCAGCAAGTGCTTCCAAAGCATTTTTCCAACCAAGGCTTCCAGGACTAGTAACTCAACCCACGCTGTTACAGGGCTTCCAAAGCATTTGTCTAACCAGGGCTTCTAGGAACTAATAACTCAACCCACGTTAATGAATCATGACAACCAACCAAAAAAAAATCATGAAAGTAAAACCCCAATCACGATGGCTATTCAAGAAATGGAAATGCTAGGCAACCCACTATCAATCTAGGCAACCTTCATGCTAGTGACAGATCACAACCAAGAATCCACATGCATATACCATGCATGCTAGAACTAGTAAAGAAATCATATATGCAAGTTGGTACTTACACGCAAATATGATGTAGCTACTGATATCGATGCATTTTTGCGCTCTGCTTCTCTTCCTTTGCCTTCTTGCTCCAAGAATCCAAAAATACCACACCCCCCAAGAGTATTCCAAGAAAACTCCAAGTCTCCAGGAGTATGAGAAAGAGAGAGAATAAAGAGAGAGAGTGCCAACACTGAACTAACCAAGTCTTGCCCACTGATCCTCAGAAGCCTTTTTATTAATCAGTCCTCTATTTTCTTCATTTCCATTGTTTTCCTTCAATTTCCTCCTCATATGCAACGTGTGACCTTTAACCTTTCTTTTCTCCTAATTTCCATTATTTTCATAAATAAATGTACCAAAATACATTTTTGCCTCTATAATGCCTTAACCATTTCCTTCGCCAAGTTCCTTAGCCAGTAACAACCAAATGAGCACCCACTAGGATGTCCTGCCCACCATTCAGCTTGGAATACGTGTCCCATCATCCATGGTATTTATATATTTTTACATGGAATTTTCACCAAGGCTGTTACAACACTTCCTCTCATGACCACGTCAATGATCTTGAGTCTCATAATTAGTTCTCAAAATATTTTAACAGTGTTGATATCCTTACTTGGGAGAGAAGGATATCCTAGGGATGCCAACTGTGGTGGTTAAATGAGTTGGTTTGAGACATTGATACCTATAAGTAACCTTTATAGCCCAAGGTTCAATTTTTCCTTCCTTACCATGTCAAGAACCATAGTACCCATACTTAATGCTCAACTCCTCTAATGTCACTAATATCCCCACTATGAGGTGAAAGAAATGCATTAGGAAAAATAAGTTACTTGTGAAAGTGTAAGCATGCTGTTAGGAAAACATGCATTACTAAGAATGTGTACTCCCTCTACAGTGCCTGCACATTCTTCCCATTATTTTTTTTAGTGGGAGTGGCAATTTTAACATGCTAGTTTTCTAGTTTAGTTACCTCAAATTAAGGTTTTGGTTTGGGTTACAAATACATGAAAACCTCCATTTTTCTTAAAGGCTCTGTTTATGTATATTTTTCACTTTGTTTCTATAAGCTACACAAATCCATCATCTACAAAACTACACACATGTATAGAGTCAACTATATAAAATTAGTATGGTCAACTCTATAAATTTGTGTAATTTCATGGATGATGGTTTTATGTAGCCTATGCAAAAGAAAAAAAGGTGAAATGTGTGTATGTGTGTGTGCATGTGCGTGCATCTGTGCATTGACATCTATGAAAATCTTGAAATACATACATCTTGTATTTTAACACTATTTTTTAGTTTGAGATCTAGACGAAAACATTATGTGACTATCATAAGGCCCTAGTAATTTGCAATAATGCAAGGCCCTCTTGTCTCAAGTATATGATGAATTTTGTAATTTAAAATAAATATAAAATTAACATTATAAAATTTGGAAAAATATCAGTACACTATAATTTTACAATTTTTAAAAGAATTTTAATTATTGAAGTACTCAACTCCCACATTAATAGAAAGACATGCATTATATTTTGCATGTCAAATAACATACCACTATTAGAAAAGCTCAAATTTCATGTAGTGATATACAAATCCTTTAATTAAAAATTATATATTTGGAATCTAAATTTCTATATTTGTCAAAATTGCTAAATCATATATATTTCTCTAAAATGTTACTATTCTAAGTTTTCATTGCCACTAATGCATCATGTGAAACCATAACCTTTTTGCACCCACCCCTTAGATCTACTCATATTTCCTTGTCTTGTAATAAGCAATTAGTAATTGCATTATTATAAAGATTGAGTATCACATTGTTGTTATAGTGAATAGGTTTTTTTGGCTTACATCATTAATAAAAAAAATTGACACTCACTGGAATGGTCTCTCTAGTCTTCGGTGTGATATACAAAGGATCATACATGTTTCTCACAACTTAGTTGAGCATTAAAGAAAGGAACAAATTAAAATGTATATGAATTTCATTATCTATATCATACAATATGGAAGGTGAAAGAAATACATTAGGAAAAATAAGTTACTCGTGAAAGTGTAGACATGTCATTAAGAAAACACACATTATTAAGAATCTTTGCACCCTCTAGAGTGCATGCACATTCTTTCCAATAATTTCTTTTCGGTGGGAGTGACAATTTTAACATACCGGTTTCCTAGTTTAGTTGCCTCAAATTGATGTTTTAATATGAGTTACAAATGCATGAAAACCTCTATTTTTTTGAAAGGCTCTCAATATGTCTATTTTTTACTTTGTTTCTATAAGCTAAGAAAATCCATCATCTTTTAAACTACACACATGTAGAGAGTCAACTATGTAAAATTAACATAGCCAAATCTATACATGTGTGTACTTTCATGGATGATGGACCTATGTAGCCTATACAAAAAAAAATGTGAAATATATATGTGTGTGCAACCTATACATAAGAGAAAGTAATATATATTATATATATATATATTATATATATTATATATATATATTTGTTTGACATCTATTGAAATCTTGAAATACATAGATTTTGTATTTTTAACATTATTTTTTATTTCCTTAATCATTTTCTCAATAAGTTATACATTGAACTAGCATAGTTCGAGATCTAGCAAAAAAAAATAGTATGGGACTCTCTTAAGGCCCTAGTACTTTGCACTAATGCAAGGACCTCTACTCTCAAGTATATGATGACTTTTATAATTTAAAATAAATATAAATTAACATCTAGAAATTTAATTATTTGAGTACACACCACACATTAATAGAAAGGCATGTTGTTGAGATTAGTGTATTTGTTATATATATTCTTCATGTAATGAATGGAGGTAGAGCATGTACTACAGAGGCAATCCTACAGGTGGTGTTTCACACCTGTACGCTGCTCAGTTGATTAATAAAGTTGATTATGTCTATGTGACCTTCATTGTTGCTGGCGCCTTCTTGGGAGAACGGATGGTCGACTATGGAGTAAACAAAATATGGGAATACAACAACATTGGGAATAGATACCAGTTCTCCACGACGTTGGGAATAGAAAATAGGGAATAGTGTGCATGGCTTTAGATACAGAAAAGTGTCATTTTTTTAATCCTTGCCCCACAGTGAATATGGTTATAGTATTCATGTTTTTGGTAATTCATTTTTTGGTGGCCCCAATGGAATTTGAAAGGAACTTGAAAGTTCTGGTTGAATTTCAAATTAAGCTTTTCAATTAAAGTTTGTTTGATTATTTAATTAAGAAAAGGGGATGGTTTTTTATTTTGATAAAGAGGAGGTGATTAATTTAAAAAAAAAAGGGAATCGAGGTAACCTTTTTCTTTTAAGAAAAAAGAAGGGGCAATTGAAAAAAGGGGATTTGGGTTCATTTCTTTTATCAAGCATTTGAGACAGCTATTTTTTAGAAGATACGGGGTTGTTTTTTTTAATTGTTGGGGTTGAAGTTTTTTATTATTCATTCAAGATGAATAACCAATTAGAAGAAGCTTACCTCAATGAAAACAACAAGTTGAATGAGTCTAATTACTTTAGTTGGAAATTCAAGATGCAAACCCTACTTGAGGGACACAATGCATGGACGATTGTGAACAATGATGAGGTGAACCCAAACCTCATTGCAGGAGAAACAATAGCAACAATCCAAGACTGGGACAAGTAGGAGACTAAGGCAAGAATGCTCCTGAATTTGTCAGTCAAAGATTCCATTATTCCCCATATCTGTGATTGCAAGACTACACTAGAGATCTGGAAGACGCTCACGGATCTCTATGAGGTCAAGAACACCAATCGATTGTTGATATTGAAGAGCAAGATTCTCTCCATCAAGATGGAGGAGAATGAGACAGTTGTAGCATTCATTTCGCGGATCAAGGAGCTCAAGAACAAGTTGGGTGATATCAGTGAAGTTATGTCAGATACAGATCTAGTCACAATTACAATGAATGGTATGACTAATGACTATCAAATGTTCATGATTGGCTTGAATGCAAGAGAAAAATCCCCCATGTTTGAAGAATTCATAGGGATCCTCATGCAAGAGAAGGAAAGGCGACTGACTCATAAACCACAGAGTTCAGATCTAGCCTTAAGGGTGAAGAAGAAGCCCTTCATGGGAAAGGAAAATGTAGCACAGAAGAGCAGTGTAGCCCCATAGAGAAAGATGAACTCACCTCAAGCTATGTCTTTCAATAGAAATGACTCTGTGACCAAATGTTTTTATTGTGGTAGAACTGACCATATAGCCAGATATTGCATGAGGAAGAAGTGTGATGAAGGCCGAAAGAGACATAAGAAGCATGTAGGTCATTTTGTTAATGAGGAATAGAGTTAGAACATCAAATTTTTCATATCTGACTCTGCACTTTCAGCTAAGGAGGATGAAGCAGATACCTGGTTTGTCGACTCAGGTGCATCGATCCACATGACAGGGAACAGATAGTGGTTTGAAGACTTTAAAGAAACCAATAGTGGAGCAAACATCTATCTTGGCGATGATAAAGGGTACCAAATCAAAGGTTATGGTAATATTCCTGTTGTTTTTCCTGATGAAAATATTAGACATATCCATAATGTGATTTATGTACCAGGGATCAAAAAGAATCTGATCTCTGTTTCTACTATAACTTATCAGAATCTCAAGGTAGAGTTTTATAAATCATATTGTGTCATTAAATCCCTGCTGGATTATATGAAGCCTATTGCATCAGGTATTCATGTGGGAGGATTGTACAAGTTAAATGTCAAAAGCACACCACATCAGGCATTGGCATCATCTGCCATGACTACAGTGGACTTATGGCACCAGAGGTTCGGCCATAAAAACTTCAATGATCTGTTGCTATTACAGAAAAGAGGTATGGTCGAAGGTCTTCTTGTTTTAAAATCTGCTCATATTGATTGTGATGCATGTACATTGGGATAGTTGCATAGAGATGAATTTCTAGTGAATCATGATAGAAAGAAGAGAGATATACTCGAGCTGGTACACACAGATCTATGCGAGCCTATGTAGACAAGATCGTTAGGCGGTGCATGCTATTTTTTACTATTTATTGATGATTGTACTAGATTTATTTGGGTGTATTTCCTCAGGAAGAAGAGCAACACTTCTGAATACTTCAAGAAGTTCAGAAGTATGGTTGAAAAGAAAACAAGTAAATGCATCAGGATTCTCCACTCAGATCAAGGGGGAGAGTACAAGAAAGCTTGTGTATTCAAATACTGCAAAGATAATGGGATACAACAATAGTTTATAGTACCCACACTCCTCAACAAAACAGGGTTGCAGAGAGGAAAAACAGAACCCTTGTGGAGTGTGCTTGGAGTATGTTAAAAGGTAAGAATCTTTCTAACGGCTTTTGGGCTGAAGCAATTAATATTGTAGTATATTTATAGAATAGGACTCCAACAAGATGCTTAGATTTTAAAAACTCATTTTGAAGCTTTATTTGGTTATAAGCCTACAGTTAAGCATTTGAGAGTTTTTGGCAGCAAAGCCTCTACCCATATCGCAAAGGAAGATAGAAAGAAACTTGACTTAAAGGCCATCAAATGTACTTTTATTGGGTATTGTACAGAATTTAAGGCTGACAAACAATTTAGTCCCTCTGCTCATAAAGTTTTTGTGAGCAGAGATGTAGTGCTTCATGAGCAGGTTAATGATGGAAGCCATGAGAGTGCTAATGAAGAATGGCACATGGCCTTGTTGGTGGAAGAAGGATGTGATGAATCAGGTGACAACAATGAGCAAATGCAACAACAACGATAGTAGGAAGGGAAAGAAAATGATGTAGTTGTCAAGCTAAGTCCAGAAAATGATGATCAAACAAGGTTTGAAGCAACCCCAGCACTTAGGAGATCAGGTAGGAAAGCTCAGTTGCCAACAAGATATAGGGAAAATGCTTTTATAGCTAGTATGATGAATGTTGTTGAACCCTCTAGTTATAAAGAAGCCAATCAATATAGTGAATGGAGGGCTGCTATGGAAGAGTAATATGAATCAATTCTCAAGACAAATTTTGGGATTTAGTTAAAATACCTAAAGGAAAACAACCCATAGGATGCAAATGGTTGTATAAGCCTAAATTTAAAGCAGATGGGAGCATAGATAAGTATAAAGCTAGGTTGGTTGCAAAGGGGCACTCACAACAAGAAGGCATAGATTATGATGAAACATTTTCCCCTGTAGCTAAACTAAATAGAATTAGAATGATAATTTCTTTAGCTACCAAACACCATTGGATGATTCACCAGCTAGATGTTAAATCTGCATTTTTAAGTAGGGACTTAAAAGAAGAAGTCTACTTGGTGCAACCTGAGGGGTTTGTCATACGGGGTGAAGAACATTTAGTTTGCAGGTTGAAGAAAGCATTGTATGGACTTAAACAAGCATCCAGGTCATGGTATGACAAAACTGATTAATTTTTCTTGTAGCATGGTTATAAAAGAAGCAAAAATGATCCTAATCTTTATACTGTGATTGATAAAGAGGGAAGGATTGTTTTGATTTCTTTATATGTAGATGATATAATCATTACATGGAATGTTGATGATCTCATTAAACAAATCAAAGAGAAGATGTCAAAATTTTTTGAGATGAAAGACCTTCGAGAGCTACATTACTCTTTGGGTTTGGATGTCTGGAGGGATTCTAGACAAACTTTTCTATCACAAAGTAAGTATGTAAGGAGCTTACTGGTAAAGTTAAAAATTCATTAGTGCAAAGCTCCAACAGTTCCTTTACAGTAGAATTTAAAACTTCAGAATCATGATGGATCTAAGGAGGCAAATGCGATGTTGTATAGACAACTAGTTGGTAGTCTTATCTACTTGACTACAGCTAGGCCAAGTTTGGTTTATGCAGTCAGTGCATTGAGCCAATTTATGTCAAAGCCCCTTAAGAGCCATTGGGTTGCAACTAAATGTGTTTTAAGGTATCTCTAGAGAACCTTAGATTTTGGTATTGTTTATATTGATTCGTGTGATGTTAGATTGATAGGTTTTTCAGACTTTGATTGGGATAGAAATGTAGATGAAAGATGATCCATGACAGGCTATGCATTCATAATTGGATCAGGAGTCATTACATGGAGTAGCAAAAGAGCAGAACACAATATCCTTGTCTTCTGCAGAAGCGGAATATCAAGCTATGTGTGGAGCAACATGTGAAGTAGTTTGGTTAAGGAGATTACTCCTTGATGCTGGAGAAGAACAAAAGGTTGCAACAGTGATCAAATGCGACAACCAGAGCTCCATCAAACTTGCAAATAATCCAATATTTCATAAGAACACAAAGTATATTGATAAACACTTCCATTTTGTCAGGGAGAAAGTTCAGTCAAAAGAAATCCATATTGAGTATTGTAATAGTTGTGACAATGCTGATATTTTTACCAAACCTCTTGGTAGAATCAAATTTGAGTTGTTTAGGGAAGTTTTAGACATATTTGGGAATCCATTTCTCCATTAAGGGGGAGTGTTGAGATTAATGTAGAAACAATTCAAACCGAAACCTAGTTTAGGATTCTTTTCTTATTCTCTAGGACTCTGTTCAACTTCCCTAAATGTGTATTTGTTATAAATATTCTTCATGTAATGAATGGAGGTAGAGCATGTACTGCAAAGGCAGTCTTACAGGTGTTGTTTCACACCTTGTAAGTTGCTCAGTTGATTAATAAAGTTGATTCGTATTTTTAACAAATGAATTATATTTTGCATGTCAAATAACATACCACTATTATAAAAGCTTAAATTTCATATAATGATATACAAATTTTCTAAATAAAAATTATATATATATGGAATCTAAATTCTATATCTATGGAAGTTGCTAAATCATATATATTTATATAAAATGTTATTTTTCCATGTTTTGTTTGAGACTAATGCATCCTGTTGAACCATAACTTGTCTGCACCTACCCCTTGGATCAACTCATATTTTTTGTGCTATAATAAACAATTAGCAATTGCATTATTGTAGAAATTGAGTATCACATTATTGTTCTTGGTAATAGGCTCTTTTGCTTCCATCATTAATAAAAGAAAATTGACACTCTAGAATCGTCTCTGATTTTTGGTGTGATAATCAAAACATCATACATATTTCTTTCTCACAACTTAGTTGCTTTCTCACAACTTAGTTGAGCAGAGAACGAAATAAAATAAGATCTATATACACTTCATTGGCCATAACATTCCATATAGGATTCTTAATTTGAAATATTTTTAGTCAAGAGAAATTTACTAATATCTTTAGTAAACTTTTGGCATCACCAAGTTTTTAGTTACAATCTGTACTTGAAGTTAATAACTAGAGGGCTATCTCTGGTCTTCTTATCTTCACATATTTTTATCAATTATGTGAATGAAAATTTTCCTTTGGATGAATTTAAACCTTTTTCTTTTCTCATGAAAACTAAACTTTCTCTGGTCTTCTTATCTTCACATGTTTTTATCAGTTATGTGAATGAAAATTTTCCTTTGGGTGAATTTAAACCTTTTTCTTTTCTCGTGAAAACTAAACTTTCTTCCTAAATATCATTTAAGAAAGAAAATTCTAAACCAAATATCCACAATTGCCAGTCTGGGATAAACCACCATCATTACAAATTCATGAATATATTGTCAATGAGAAATAAACCACAATCTTTATATGGATTACAAATTCCTCCATATCTGAAATGACAGAAGTGAAGTCAATTATGACAGAAGTGAAGTCAATTATTTCACTTCAGCCCTATTCACTCTTTGTCTTCCTTCCCTAAAATTTCCTGAACCTTTCAAAATTCTGTAATAAAATTAATCAAGTTATTTCAACAAGGATAAAGAAGCCATTAACATGTCTTTCCAACTACTGGCGAACTATCCTTCTTAAATGTTATAACAAAGAAAATACGCATAACCTTACTCTCTGCCGACACACGCTCTACTTCAAGTTTAAAGTCATCACATTGCATGTATACGGAAGTAATTTACTATTTCTAGGAAAGTAATTTACGATGATTGGAAGTGATTTTGGCGCACAGAATGTACCGAGCAGTGGCCAGTCCCATCGCTGCACTGTGACACCGCAATCATATAGATCACAAGCATACTCTTTGATTTCTGCTATCTCGCTCCTGAAATACCAATCTTTTATTTATATCAAAGTCTACCACTTCCAGAACCCCACTTGCGCAGAAGTCAGAGATGTTTGATTCTTCATTTCGTATTCATGTAGTGCAGACAAATGGCCGATATCAAAATCAAAATCATCATCAATCCTCCGCGCCAGACGCAGGAAGCTGATGATACATCTATTGCACTTGTTAACATAGATGGCTGGACATAACGTGTCACGTACAATCAATCATAATTGTTACACAAAAGTGGGGTCGCCATTAACAGAACACGTCCCCTCGGTTTAGTGGATGATCGTATAACTTGGGCTCTGACCATTCCATCGATCCGCGTCTCTTTCAGTAAATCGAATCAAAGAGAAGAAAAGGAGGAACATCACCAAAACATTACGAAATTTTTTACCGTCTGTCTTGTCTTCTCTTATCGTTCGGCGGACCCGCTCCCAAGCTCTGCAATAATTTACCGACCGACTTTAATTCCTCCACAAAATATTAATATCAATCTGCTCTGGGCTACATCCTAGCCTGTCTTTATGCTTGAATTTTAAGACAGATTTGGAAACAGTGGCGACATAATGAAATTCTGTATCAAAAGCAGATGACTCACTCCAAATTCCTGACAAATTGAGTGGCCCTCTATAACAATGACTCTATTCGCCATAGTTGGATGTGCAAGCTACTATAGTTGAAAACACACGATACGGTAAAGGAAACCTACCAGATAAAATGAGTGGCCAGGCCCTATACAACAACTACTGTATCGGCAAGAGACTTGCAAGCTCTTACTCTGATTGAAGAGACACGATACGGAGACAAAAAAGCAAAGTACAGCTGAGAAAACAGTTCGCCACTCTCACTACTCAATTTCTGGTTGAAGAGACACAATACGGAGAGAGAGAAACAAAGTACAGCTGACAATACATTTTACCACTCTCACTACTCAAGATAAAAGGGAATACTGCCTTCAAATCGATTATCAGAAAATTATATCCTCAAATTAACCAGGTCATACGTAAAAGTTCGAAAATTTATTTTAAAGCTTATCAAATAAGAAAGTTCTACATATCACTTCGAATTGAGATTTGAACAAGTGGGAAACAGGTACTCACTTCGAATTGAAATTTGAACAAGTGGGGAAAAGGTACTCACTTCGAATTGAAATTTGAACAAGTGGGGAAAAGGTACCAGTCCTTGTCTCTTTGGAATGGGATAACAAGTGGGGAAAAGGTACCAGTCCTTGTCTCTTTGGAATGGGATAACAAGTGGGGAAAAGGTACCAGTCCTTGTCTCTTTGGACATGTTATTTACAACTTGTGCAACTTTTATTGATTTGGAGTTGAAGGTATTTTGCAGAGAATTACTTCAACTGGTCAACTTGGTAAATCACATATATTTTGTTTTACAATAACAATAAACTTTTTTTTTGCTTATAAATACTCTTCATTTTGTTAGGAATGAATTCTCGAAATTTAAGTGACATCATGATGATGTGTCGCTAATTATATTCACTATTTCGACATCTTTGCTAGATCACGCGAGTAAGTCCTCCACAAAAGCCATCTTAGCCCCTTTCTAGTTTTCTGCTCCCCTCCTTTGTTCCTTTCAAGATTTGGGATAGGGGCCTCACTTTGAATCTGAAAGTTGATCTCCAATCTGCGAAATTTGATTACCATAGATTCCCAGCATTAGATCACACAACCCTGCTCATTTCTCCAGCATTAGATCACGCACCCCACAGATGAGCGATAACGTAGGATTCTAATACACTAATCAATTTCACGTTATCCGAGATTGTAACCTTGAAACATCAATTGAAAATGTTGAGAATATACAAATGTTGGCGTTAAGTGTCGTGTCGTTCCTCCATTGGAACCTCAAGAGGTGACAAGGCTTGTAAGAGTCTAAGAAACACTGAAAGGTATGATATGAAACCTAAAGGTCAGATCTGTTGTTGGAGAGACCTTACAAACAATGAATTCTCATTTACTTGTTAGACCATCTCTCAATCTCGAAGTCTTAGGATCATTTACGTTCTCAATAGTTTCTTTAAGAAACGATCATGATCTGAAGGCCATCTCGCGATTCGAAGAGAGGCTTGGGCCTTTTGACTTGGGTGTTGTTGATAGTACCAAGTCTTGTTGATAGTACCAAGTCATGCAAGTGTTTCTCTTAGCACATGCACCTAAGAACAACATTGGGGGTTGTACTCTAAAATGTTTGCATGTAGTTTAGAAGAAACTTAGGTTTGCGAATTTGGGAAATCATGTCTACATCATAACTCATCTAAATCCCCATGCCTAGTTCATAACTCATCTAAATCCCCATGCCTAGTTCATGATCTGTCCAAGAAGACATGGCAATGGATCCCATCTGATCTGTTCTTCCCAAGGAGACATGACAACCATATATTTTTGTGATAAAATAATAGGGACATTTACTTGATTAAGGAACCCCACTAGAATGTAGGTAGAAAGCGATGCTTAGACTCTAGCAAAAACAAAATTAGAGCAGGAAAATATAGCAAAGGCTAGTACATACCTACACAAAGAGAATATCACTTTGTTAAATTTTTTTAATGACAACAAACTGAAAAGCATTCCACCTTGTTGTATCCTAGAGACAATTCTTAACTAGGAAATCAGTGCCTAGGCATAATTATAATAAGTGATTTTAGCAAAATGTGTTGTTAGAGAGCAAAATAAATTGGCAATCTGTCTCAGTTATCCAAAACTTCATTTTGGGTACTCAAGAGGCTAGCTTCTGAGTTTAGAAATCAAATACTTATAAAAAAATGGCAACATATATGGAGGAAGTTTTAACTTCTCAGGCCGAATAAATCCAAAGTGGAAGCATGAACATTAATGCTTAGGACATTAGAAAAAGGTGAATATGTTCATTTAATATTTGAAGAGATATTGTTTGAAAATCATACAAAATTGCAAGTGTATTTGAAACATATTGAATCTTATACAAATCTATAACTACAACGTCAAGAGGATTCAATTCCAAAGAGGACTTGTAGGTTTTTCTAGATTTTATTAATTTTCTTCAAATTAATTAGAACATATAATGGAAGAAAAAAAATTGTGATAAAAGAAAACATACATTCATAATAGACCATAAATGATCAAAACTATAATCTTTACTGATTTCTTGAGAGTAGTTTTAGTACATCTAGTACAATAAGTCAAAAATTCCAACCTCGGAGCCCTCTTCTCCGACATCTTTCTTCTTTTTACACACAAATAAATTACAATTGTTATAGTTACTTCTAGTAACCCTCAAATTAAATCAATTATAACACAAACATCCTTATACAAATAGATCCTTGACGATTTGGGCATAACGCATTGACGAAGACTTTCTAATGTTTGTTTGGAATATATCTCCCAAATTGGACTGCAATTGTGCCAGGTTAGTTCACTACTCACCTATTGGATAATGACATCTGAAATTTCTCCTAAAGGTTGGATCTACTTCAGTATATTGTTGATGATTTGGTTTTATGAAAACCAATTTCTTTTATTGCCACCTAAGGTGAAACTCTCTATGTAGTTTTTCAAAAATTACTTGGCCTTTTAAGCCTAATTCACAAGATGTCATCTTGTTTGCTTTGCATTCTAAATATACATCTTAAGCTATTATATTATCCTATTGATCCCAATATGGGTGTAATCCTAATTGTACTAGTTTTTGGAACTTATTTGAAAACATGTTAATATACTTTTACATGGATTTGCAAGTTTCTTGAGAGTGATTTGTCAAGTATATCTTTGTCAATACTTGACTAATTTTATCTGATCCTCAGTAACTGGCAATTTTCCGATTGAGTGAGCCTTTAGCTAGTTAATTTCATTGTGTAGTTTTCTTTTTTCTTCCTTTGTTGTTTTACATGAAATTTCTTTTTCTTGGAGCTATTGTCTCAATATCATTAGATCATCAAATTGTAATTGATAAGCCTTTCTATATCTAAGTATTTCAACCTCTATTAGGTTTAGGTTGGATAATGCTTTGGCTAATTCATCAGATGCATCTCTAGGAAATGTCAAATGCTCAGTGGGCTGATCAATAGAAGGATGATGGAACAAAGAATATCTCACTTAGAGTCAGATGTGTCAATTTCTGAACTTGTTCTTGGAGTTGTTGAATTTCTTTATTATTTCATATTGTAATTGATAGTAGAAATTAATTTTCTCTTTCAACTTGGACCAACTGAGGAGTTTGCACATGCTCTATAGTGGGCACCTTTAATATTTTATTCAAAGCCTACATTTCTACCTCCTTTGAATATATAAGGGATTTAAATAACTCTACATCTTTGGGATCTACTCCCGATTTGATGATCCACCCATGCAATTATTATATCCTCATCTATTTTTCCCTAAAATAAGCTCTCTCCTGGTTCAACTAATTCATCAGTGATGGTAGTCTACATAGGATCACTTTAATTATGTTGGGTGTGGAGCCTGATTATATTTCTCATTGTTCTGAGGTTTTTTAATTCCAACTTTGTTGGATCCCTATTCCTAACCGGGTGACAACAGCGCCTATTTAATCATTGTTAGGGGGGTACAGGGGGTAATGATGACTTTTATGGGACCTTCCTCGAAGGGGTTCGAGGGAAGTGCCCTCGAAGTTAAAAATAGATGAAAATTTTCCTTGTAAAATATTTTAATTTTGTAGTGAATATGGGTCATTCATTAGGCGAATGATTTAATTTGATGGTAGAAGTTATGTTAATTTAGAGTGTTTTGCAATAGAAGGCAACCATCTATTTATATGAGGTAATTGTATTGCAGTTGTGAATTATGATTCTAATCAAGAAAGAGGGAGCAGACTGTGTGAGAGAGAAGAGGAAATTACAATGGATTTGGTGTAGGTTTTATCTCTTCATTTTAATGGATAATATAAAAGGAAGGACAGGTTGATTCTCCATGGATGTAGCCCAAACTAGGTGAACCATGTATATTTTTTTCTCTCTTCTTTTATGTGTTTCTGTATTTGTTGTTCCATAATATTTTGTGTACTTCATTGCTCCATTAATTAATTTCTAACAATTTGGTCAAACTAATAAATCGCTTAATGGATACTTGTTTTTTTCTTTTGGAAGAACAATAAGCTTTTTTCTTCTCAAATTTTTTCATTTAGTTAGGCACAGATTTTGAAATTTTTTGTTACATCAACACTGTCATCATGTTGATGTGTTGCTAACTAGAACCTCCATGTTGTTCTACCACATAAGATTCCATGATAGTGCTCCTGACTCCATTGACTATCACATGGTCCACCATGGCCATTTATTCATTTATGAGATCCTTTTCACATCACTTGGGTTTGTCTTCAGGGAAAACCACTTTAGAACCTTTACGACTTTGCACCCCCTTTGTTAGTTTTGGGTTTTGGGGTACGCGGCCCCATGATGAATCATGTCTATTGATCTTTGATCAACATAATTTGATTTTCACTTTTGTGCCACTCCATTGCCTGCTTACTAAAATTTTACATATAAGGGGGGTCCGCGCTCATATCGCCACCCTTAGAGTACACACCTCATAGATCAATGATATCATTGGATTTAAATTTGTGCCCTTTATCAATATTTATTTTACTATATTTACTTGTTCTCTATTGAATTGTCTAGTCATTTGATATAAAAATTATACAAAAAGGAAAGGACAAAAGGAAAGGGAGGAAAAAGGAAAGAAACATTTCAATTTCTCGTAACTATTAGACAAAATATGAAGTGCTAGAAATAGAGCCATATGATTTAAAAAATAAAGGAGGACGCCAAGCCAAGAAGGAGAAAATTACAGAATTACTGTTAAAGTAGGAAACAAATGGAACTATTAGAAAATGTAATATATTTAAAAAACTAATTCATATGGATATCATTTATGATATGCATATATATTGTATTTTGATACTTAATGCTCATAAGATTCACAAAATTATTTATACAAATCACATCTATTGTAGAGATTAAACTTTAAAAAAATTATCCCTTCGTTTGAATTTTGAAAAGTATGAGGCTACAAGTTTAAAAGACTACTATTCATCTTATGAAGTTAGTATTGATTCACTTGATACTTAGAGGGTAGTAGATTGTATTCTACAAATGGCCTAAAAATTATGTACTCGTCAAAGACAATCACAAGACATAAATATAAGAGAGGAAAGTGTGTCTATTGAAGTAACAAATCCATCGAAAACAATAGAAGAATCAAAGGTCAAGTTATTATTTAGTAAGCACTGGAAAAACTTATCTCTTAGTGATGAAAAGTAAAAACAAGTTTGAAGGAAAACTACAAATGATGTAGGACATAAGGTAGTTTCAACACTGTAGTTGAAACTTGAAACCAGGTTGTCTTCTAATACAAAGACAACGATCCCATATTTTATGCATCATTATTTATAAATCATAAAATATGAAGGGAAACAATTTGGAAGAAAGAATAGGTTTTATTTTGAGCTACCTAACAAATATTTATATACACAATCAGATATAGTAGAGTTTAAAAAGAAATGGTTACAATTGGATATATAAAATATATAATGTATATATTTGAACATATTTAAATGTAGTTCATAATTAAGATAGAATGAAAGTGGAATAATTTAGTGAGTAGATTTCTTAAAACCATATAGGAGGCTAGTGCATAGCATGACTATGGACCAACAGTTACAAAAATTGTGCAATAACATGATTATAGAGATACTAAGCAAAAGAGTTGTAACATATTGCATGTTATCCCTAGTTTTGTAATGTCAAAATTGTGGTTGTATAACATTATTGTGAAGGTAGGGACTAGCTAAGACTTTATGTTCTAAACATAAAATAAACTAAATGTGAATTTTAATTGGTTTGATTGAATGGAGGGGCACATAGATACAATGCTTTGAGCAAGTTTCTAGTTGCATGCCCATTGATTTCCAGTTACATTCCTATTGGGTAGGCCCATACTAACATAATTTAACCTCTTTAATGTTTCCCTAACCAAACACCAACCTTTGTTGACTAAACTAAACTACACTATACCTTGGGTTGAAACCTCGTGATTGAGCTCAAAGGAGAGAGGAGGTCAATGCAATGCTTACTTCTAGAGGGAAAAAAGTAACTCTCCTATGTATTGGAATCAACCTCCTAAGTGTGTGACTCTATCCTTCATATGATTCCTTTGAACAAGCATCCCCTCAGACTTTGGATTCAACCTGAAGGTGGTTAGCTGCAAGAAATATGTTAGTGTATGTGGCCCGTGGTTGTGTGGATTATTGAATTCCCTGCTTTAGTTTCCATATCTTCTATGACAACCAGATAGGGAAAATGGCTTATGCATATTTGAAAAATGGTGATGAGTGTGTTTTTTATGTTGTTGGTTGATGTATGGTCTTATTTCATTCATGAAATAAGGCATAAGCCACTATGTATTCTTGGGAGACAAGCTATCGTTTCCATCCATGGTGTTAATGAATACTTGAACTATGTCATTACTTCCATCTTAACAAATTTCACATTGTTTGATATGTTTATGACTGGTGGTATGAGAATTACTCATGATCAATATATCATATTATAATATCTTTGTTATCTCATATGTTTATGGATTGGAAATATCATTTCCATACTCATGATTATGAGTTATCTTGCATATTATGAGTTTCATGTAAATGAAAGGTGTTAAAGGAGTATCTAGCTAGACCTAATGAACATTTATTCTGTTAATGATGAGAAGAATCCACATTCATGCCTCAACCTTTTTATACAAAAAATTAGCATTCTAGGAAGATGTCCTTTCCCTTAAGAAAATCCTTGTAATTTCCTTGGTTTCCTAATTCCTAAAAGCATCTGTATGAATTTGGTGATCCAGAGTCTTAGAGTAATATGTTGTAGTTGCCTCATGCTCGGCACAAATCACATTCAAATTGCACCTATTATTCTATTGTAAATCATATCTATGGATCCAGGGCGTGGCGAGGATTGGCATTACATTGAAATGTCAGATTGGGATCAATTTTGGGTACAACAATGATATGATACAAAAATGTTGAGGGGAACACACATTGGCCCCACACTAGTTCACTGTGGCAGTGGCCACATAGAAGCCTACCATTTCATCTTTGCTGCAAATAGGTGTCCCTACAACAACCACTATAGCATGAACATCATCTTCAACAGTGATTCCCACATCAGTTATGGATGACTCAGTGCAGTTAGCTCAATCTATGGAAAATATGTCAATACATGAAGAAGAGCTAAATAAACTGAGGCTAGAGATAAAGGTTTCACAAGAGCAGAGTACAAGGTTTTAAATGCTTACTTGACAGAAACACAAAAGTCCTAGACATTGTTTCATAGATTGCAAAAAATGGAAAGATACTGTGCCATGGGCACTACATTGGCACAGGTGAAGGAAAATATCTGGAAAAGGATTAATGAAGACATGGGGGAAATTTGGCCTTCAATCCAAATCATATTTGAACAACGGGAGCTTATTGAATGGTTAAATGAATCCATTGAGCAAGTCAAAAGGAAGCTAGGAGATAAACCAAATGAAGCCATTGAGCTTATAAAATTTCTAAATTCCAAGAAGAGTCATGAATTGGAAGAGTTAGAAATTGAAGACAGGACTGAAACTATTTTTGAATTCAGGAAGGTGTTGACTAAAGGCAATCTGATGAGACGGTTTGAAGAGAAAGGTCATAATATGAACACAGGTATACATAGATTATTTGCCAAGATGGAGCCTCTCTACAAGAAAGGAGTTCCAAACCTGTTAGTAATTAATGACAAGACCTGCACGTGGCCAGATTACAGTGAGCAGATTATGAACAAGGCAAGAGATAGTTCAAAGGTTACAACCCAAAGACTCAGCATGACCAGAAAAGTATTCCTCAAAGCACTGCCATATGATCTTGATATTCGGTATGCAATTCCGAACTTGTTCATCACCTGATCAATATTTTCCAAATATACGGAAGTCAACAAAGTATACATGAAGTTGATGAAGGTGAATATCCAAAGTGAACGATGCTAGGATAAACTATGTGAGTTACTAGAGTAAAAGGTAATTTCTATCCCAGAGCTCAACATTATAGCACATACATGATTTTAGTGCCAGAGAGCCAGATGTTCCCTCATTTCAGTGCCACCACTTCAGATAGATCATTTTTCCTAATTTAATTGTAATAAGTTAGCTTAAGTCAGTCCTATTATTTTGTAGATACATCCTCGTCATATTAACAGGATATTTTTGTAAATTACTTATAAATACTTTAATCGTTGAAGTAATAGAGGTTGGTTTTTGTACGAAGAAACTCTATTGTATTTCTCTCTAAAGAAATAACAGATTTTCCAATTAATAAAAAATCTCTTTCACAGGATTCATGTGTCAAGTTGGTGGTGAAGTACATATATATGTCATATGTGTTTATACTTCTCTGTCTATAGAACATATTTTTTTTCTAAATATGAGTTATTCAATAGATAAATAAAGGGTAGAATTTGTTTAAATCTACACTCTGCACCTAGCTACAAATAATTTCTATGTTTTCTTCTGATCTTTGAATATAGAATTCAGGTAACAATGCTCTATATTTTAAAGTGAACCTTAATATGTTCTTCTTCTCCATTTCACTGAATTTAAAGAAACCAGTCAGTTTGACTACCTTGCCCTGTGATATCTATCTGTAAATACTATTGTCAATCTGTATTTTATGTAATAGACTCCATAGCGCAATGGAAATCTAAGTTATCAACCAACCATTCAAATACAAATCAAACCTCAAACTTCATAACTAGCCTAATATTCAATCAAACAAGGTTAAATATTATAGAGAGATCCCTCTCTGAAGCTCACAGGGCTAGATCCCAACTTCCAAAGTTGGTTTGTGGTTACCTTGGTGATTTTCTTTTGCAACCTTAGAAAATTGCTAAGTGCTAACAACTAGCATATAACAACATAAAGTTATATATAATTCTCATCAACAACATATAACCTAATCATCAAGCTAACTATCATTTAACAACAAAAAGTTAACCTATAACATACTCATCAACAACATATAACATAGTCATCGATTTTACTATCATATAAAAATAGCAATGCATACAACCACAGGTTACTATCATTCATGAATATCAGATGCCTTTGCATATGACTAAACCAATCAATTAGCATATATCATGTATGTAACCATAATCTCAATAGAATGAAAGGCATACACATAGCCATAATGCACATAAAAATACTTAACCTACATACATGCATGCCCAACATACAAATCTATATGATGATGTGATTTTGCCTTGAGGTCCAATGTTGCAACTTCACTTTGATGATTTCCATCTCCTGCTATATCTCAGTTAGCACATTAGCATCATAACATACTATTGTACTGGCTTCAACACCCTCCGAAATATTGGTGTGAATCAAAATTTTAGAGCCTTCCTTGGTTTTTCCCTAATGGTTGCAAACACTCGGACTCATTCCATGAGCTCTTGTCGAGTCTTTACACCCTTTTTACGTGATCGACCACGAGTCGTCTTTTGGCATGTTGATTGATATGTCATGCTTGCAAGTTTGTTCAGGTGATTTTGAAGGTTTACCTTTGTGTGCATGAGTTTTTACACTCTGTAAAAGTCGGTCGTAATCACACACAATTTTTCACATATTGTCGTGCAAGTGTCATCACAGTCGTTCAAATATCTATCTCAACTATCACACTTGTCACTCTTAACCTCTAAGCAGGTCTCACTGAGCACATGTTTTTCTCGTTTGCTTGAGGAGTTCTATCATCAAGTAATGATAAGTGTGTGATCATAATGTGATGTATGCATAAGTTCACGTGCTCCCACACAACCATTTTTCCTTAAAATCTGTCGACTAGAAAACCCTCCTTTAGCTAGACCTCGACTGAGCTGTATTGCATAGTCTCAGCTCTCAGTGACCCTTCTCTATTGCCCCGAACTATGTAGATCTTGAGGTTATCCTCTGGGACAGCTTGCATTGCGCAATCCTACAAGTGAGCCAACTAAATGTCTCCTAGAACTGTGCAAGAAGTTATCCCCAAGTCTGAACCACTCCGTGCTTCCCGTAGCATCACTCATTAAGATTCCCTCTAGTCTACCAGAAAACATGAACTTCACCATGACCCGGTGTTGGGCTACTCCCCAAAACTATGTAGAAGTTGCCCAACTGCCTGGCCTGTATTGTCTACAGAAACTGCACAATGGTGTGAGGTGGGCCTCTTCTTCCTATCACTTCATTGTTCCAACAAATTATTCAGATTTGGCTGGCAGACCCCCTTACGGACCTTCCCTACTCTCCGTTTGAGAATTGCATAGATCTGACTGGAAAGACCCCTGCCAGCTTGTCCTACTCTCCCTCTAAAAATTGGACAGTTTTGATTGGAAACCACCCTACTGCCCTTCTCTACACTCATCCCGGAAACTACGCAGAAACTTTTTGTCAAACATTGTCTCTCAAAAATACGCAGTTATGACCAGCACCTCCTCATAGCCCTATCTAACCCTTATTTAAGAAACTGTGCAGAAATGTATGTTAGTGCCTCCACTGCCTGCTTTGTCTTCCTCAGAGAAACTGCATAGATTCCTAGGTAGACCCTGGAATGACATGCCCAGTCCTAACCTTGAAAACTATGCAGAATTTCCCAACAGTTCCTCCCGACACCCTACTTCGTCTTCCTCCTAGGAACTGTACAACTATACCTCTGATTTGAGTTTTACCTTGAAGTTGTCGTTACTGTCCTAGATTGTGCAAATACGCCTCCCAGTGACATCTATACAGTTTTTACCAAAAGTGCTATGGAGGCTTGCATCCTAGCATGAGCTATGCTTGATGCAGTTTGAATGCCTTTTCCCTTCCCTAGTCACCTGCACCGAAATGGAAAACAATGCATTATGTTAGACTAGGATATTTTTGGATCTGATGTTGTATAATCATGAATGATTGCGGGAGCAAGTACACTGATGAAACATGGCACGATGATTAACAGGATGAAGAAGGATTACATGCTAGAAGACTTTATCACATTTGAATGAAGGCACAAAGCACATAGAGTAACAAGCAAAAGGGACACATACACGAGCACCATTAGGCAAGACCAAGATTGTCGAAGACCCCACACACTTTTCAATGTGGAGGTGAAGACATGTTACACCGAGAGCACACCCATCACTCATGAAATATAATAGCTCAACACGAACACCACAGTCAGCCAATACATGTCAACAGTGTCATGTCGAGTTGAGTTATGAGTTATCGCAGCCACATCACTACTATGGTCCATGCTTGTTGTAATCAAATGTAATGTAATATGAAATTGCAAGAGACACAAATATGAAGTTGAAGAGTCATGTCAGTTGAAAAGTCATAGGAAGTAAAAAAGTCATGAGGTAAGTCGAAGAGTCACAAATATTAGTTATCCCCCTTGGCTATATATACCCCCTCATTGTATGAGTAAACAAATTTTCACCTTGGATCCTCCCACAGATCCTTGATACTCTGTAGTCTATTCTTTGAGGAGTGAGGAATGGCTCCGATGTCCCACTATTGTAGCTAGTGATGTATGGTGTACAGTTGTGTCTTGGGACTTTTTCTTGATTCAGAAGCCTATCTCAGGCCAACATGTTTTCACACATGTTTTGTATCCATTTGTAAGACTGGCCTCTAAATATTTGTAATGCATGTTTTCTTAACTTGTACTAAGATAGTTGAACTACTTCGATTATTTTAGTATTTACATTGTTGAAGATGTGTTGTATTGTTTATCACTATTGTCTCACCTGTGTGGACTACTCCGCTGGACACTAGACAAGCCATCCTTGTGTTTTCTTGGTTTTAACGACCGTCGTTGCTGTGTAGACTACTCCGATGGACGGTGTACGTGTTTTCCCTTGAATTTTGGTTTTCATGACCGCCACATCTGTTGTGGAGTATTCCACTATATGCTAGATAGACCCTTGTTGTTTTCTTGTGTGTCTATCCCTCGGTGGTACTACTACCTCTCATCTAGAGGCTCACTTTTACCCTCTCCCTTACAGTAAGAGAACCTAGACACAAAGTTACATTACACACTCATTAGGCATACTCACCTCGCTTTCTTGAAGTCACAAGCATAACACTCTCATGTGCTAAACAACAATAGCTAAGGAAAATCTCTAAGATAATGGAAATCATGCCATCATACCAGATGGGACTCCTAGACCAAACATGTGAAGTCTAGTTGTGACTTCATAGTAGGAACATCCCTTGAATGTTGGTGGGTCCAACATTGTCAACATTTATCACGCTAGAAGTAGGGCCGCCACTAGTAGTTTATGCGTGAATAACCTCTCAACCACATATCCATTACCTAGTGATGGCCATGACATGAACTCCCTCTCTCCTACTCTTCTACCCTGAATCACGCTGAGCTTGAGGCTATCCTCTAGGGCAGCTTGCACTGCATAATCGTAGAAGTGAGCCAGTCGACTATCTCCCAGAACTTTGCAAAAGTTGTACCCAAGACCAATCCACTCTACGCTTCTAGCAACATCAGTCATCATGCCTCCCTCTCGTCTACCAGAAAACCTAAACTGGACCATGACTCAGCGCTGCACTACTCCCCAAAACTACGTAGAAGTTGTCCAGTTGTCTTCCCTGTACTGTTTGCAAAAACTACACAATCATGTGAGTCGGGCTCCTACTGCCTCTCACTGCATTATTGTAAGGAATTGCACATATTTGGCTAGGAGGCCCCCTTGCTGACTTTCCCTTCTCTCCCTCTAAGAATTGTACAGATTTGACTGGCAGGGCCCCTAATGGTTTATCCTTCTCTCCCTCTAAAAATTGTCTAGTTTTGACTAGAAACCTCCATGTTTCCTCACTCTAAACTCAGCAGAGAAACTGCGCAGAAATTGAGTGTCAGAAATTGCCTCTTAAAATGCGTAGTTATGACCAGTGACTCCCTATAGCCTGATCTAGCCTTTCTTTGAGAAACTGACTAGAAATGGCTACCAGTGCCTCTTGTTTCCCACTTTTTCTTCCTTAGAGAAACTATGTATATTCTTAGCTGGACCGTTCGATGACCTGTCGAGTCCTCACATTGAAAAATACGTAGCATTTCCCAGAAGTTCCTCCCGACACCTTTCCTTATCTTCCTCCAAAGAACCGCATAATTCTGCCTCCCATCTCGGTTTTACCTTGCAGCTATCACTGTTGTCTCGAATTGTGCAAATATTCTTCCCAATGACATCTGTGTAGTTTTCCCTTAAATTTCTCCATCGCCTCGCATCTCGGCCTTCACCATGCTCTATGAAGTTTCAGATTCTATTCCCTCTCCCAGTCACCTACACCAAAATGGAAAACAATGCAACAACTACACTAGGATATTTTTAGATGTCATGTTGTCTCATCATGAATGATTGCAAGAATAGGTACATTGATGAAACATGCCACGACGACGAACGGGATGAAGGAGCACATGCTAGAGGACTTGCTCACAGCTGAACAAGCTCACAAAGCACATTGAGCAACAACTGAAAAAGACACATACAGAAGCACCATTAAGCAAGACAGAGACCATTGAAGACCCCACACACTTTTCCATGTGGAGGTGAAGACATGTTACACTAAGAGGACACCCATTAATTACCAACACCACAACTCGAGATAGACTTGACAGTGAGCCAGTACATGTCAGCAGTATCATGTCACATTGTGTCATGAATTGTATCGACCACATAACTACTATGGGCCATACTTGTTGTAATCAAATGTAATGTAATGTGAAAGTCTAGGAGACACACATATGAAGTTGAAGGGTCATGTTAGATGAAAAGTCAAAGGAAGTCAAATAGTCGTGAGGGAAGTCGATGAGTCACAAGGGTCAATCATCCCCCTTGGATATATATACCCCCTCATTTTATGAGCAAAGGAATTTTCACCTTGGATCCTCCCACATAGCCTTGAGAGTCTACAGTTTGTTCTTTAAGAAGCAAGGAGTGGCTCCCATGACCCACTACTAGGGCTAGTGATGTATGATTTCAATTGTACCATGGAACTTTTGCTTAATTCAAAAGCCTGTCTCAGGCCAGCATGTTTTCAGGCATGTTTTGTATCCATTTGTAAGACTATTCTTTAAACATTTCTAATGCATGTTTTCTTAACTTGTACTTAGATAGTTGAACTACTTCAGTTATTTCAGTACTTACCTTGTTGAAGATGTGTTGTATTGTTTATCACTGTTGTCTTGCTCATGTGGACTACTTTGCCAGACACTAGATAGACCATCCTTGTGTTTTCATGGTTTTAATGACCATCACCCCCATGTGGACTACTCCGTTGGATGGTGTATGTGTTTTCCCTTGAGCATTGGTTTTCATGACTACAACATCCGCTATGGACTATTCCACTGGATGTTGGACAAACCCTTGTTGTTTCTGCATGTGTCTCTCCATGGGTGATACTACTACCTCTCATCTAGAGGCTCAATTTTAAGCTCTCCCTTATAGTAAGAGAACCCGGACACAAACTTACATTACACATTCACCGGGCATACTCACCTCGCTTTCTTGATGTCGCAAACATAACCCTCTCATGTGTTGAACAACAAAAGCTAATGAAAATCTCTAAGATAATGGCAATTGGGCCATCATACTCGATCAAACTCCTACACCAAATGGTGTGAGTTCTAGTTGTGACTTCATACCTAGGATATCCCATGAATGTTGGCATGTCTAGTACAATCAACATTTCTTGCACTAGAAGGAGGGCCTCCACCAGTAGTTTATGGCTGAATGTCTTCTACATCCCATGTATCCATCATTTGGTCAAGGAAGTAACATGAACTCCCTCTCTCCCATGTGCAACTCTGGAGTTGGTTAATCCTCACCTCCCATGAACTTCACCATGACCCGGTGTTGAGCTACTCCCAAAAACTATGTAGAAGTTGCCCAACTGCCTGGCCTGTAGTGTCTACAGAAACTGCACAATGGTGTGAGGTGGGCCTCTTCTTTCTATCACTGCATTGTTCCAACAAATTATTCAGCTTTGGCTGGAAGGCCCCGTTACTGACCTTCCTTGCTCTACGTTTAAGAATTTCATAGATCCGACTAGAAATCCCCTTGCTAGCTTGTCCTACTCTCCCTCTAAAAATTGTGCAGTTTTGACTGGAAACCACCCTACTTCCCTTCACTACACTCATCCCGGAAACTACGCAGAATTTTTTTGTCAAACATTGTCTCTCAAAAATGCATAGTTATTACCAAGAGCTCCTCATAGCCCTATCCAACCTTTATTTAAGAAACTACGTAGAAATGTATGTTAGTGGATCCACTCCCTGCTTTGTCTTCCTTAGAGAAACTGCACAGATTCCCAGTTGGACCCTGGGATGACATGCGTAGTCTTAACCTTGAAAACTATGCAGAATTGCCCTACAGTTCCTCCTGACACCCTACTTTGTCTTCCTCCTAGTAACTGTACAACTATACCTCTGAGTTGAGTTTTACCTTGAAGTTGTCGCTACTGTCCTGGATTGTGCAAACACACCTCCCAGTGACATCTATACAGTTTTTCCCGAAAGTGCTCTGGAGGCTCACATCCTAGCATGAGCTATGCTTGATGCAGTTTGAATGCCTTTTCCCTTTCCTAGTCACCTGCACCAAAATGGAAAACAATGCATCATGTTAGACTAGGATATTTTCGGGTCTAATGTTGTATCATCATGAATGATTGAAGGAACAAGTACATTGATGAAACATGGCACGATGATTAACGGGATGAAGAAGGATTACATGCTAGAATACTTTATGACATTTGAATGAAGGCACAAATCACATAGAGTAGCAAGCGAAAGGGACACATACACGAGCACCATTAGGAAAGACCAAGACTATCGAAGACCCCACACACTTTTCAATGTGGAGGTGAAGACATGTTACACCGAGAGCACACCCATCATTCATGCAATATAATAGCTCAACACGGACACCATAGTCAGCCAGTACATGTCAACAGTGTCATGTCGAGTTGTGTTATGATTTATCGCATCCACATCACTACTATGGTCCATACTTGTTGTAATCAAATGTAATGTAATCTGAAATTGCAAGAGACACACATATGAAGTTCAAGAGTCATGTCAGTTGAAAATTCATAGGAAGTCAAAGAGTCACAAATATTAGTTATCCCCCTTGGCTATATATACCCCCTCATTGTATGAGAAAACACATTTTTACCTTGGATCCTCCCACAGATCCTTGATACTCTATAGTTTATTCTTTGAGGAGCGAGGAGTGGCTTTGATGTCCTACTACTGGGGCTAGTGATGTATGGTGTACAGTTGTGTCTTAGGACTTTTGCTTGATTAAGAAGCCTATCTCAGGCCAACATGTTTTCACACATGTTTTGTATCCATTTGTAAGACTAGCCTCTAAATGTTTGTAATGCATGTTTGCTTAACTTGTACTAAGATAGTTGAACTACTTTGATTATTTTAGTACTTACATTGTTGAAGATGTGTTGTATTGTTTATCACTATTGTCTCACCTATGTGGACTACTCCGTTGGAAACTAGACAAGACATCCTTGTGTTTTCTTGGTTTTAACGACCGTCATTGTTGTGTAGACTACTCCTATGGATGATGTACGTGTTTTCCCTTGAATTTTGGTTTTCATGACTGTCGCATCTATTGTGTACTATTCCACTATATGCTAGATAGACCCTTGTTGTTTTCTCGTGTGTGTCTCCTGGGTGGTACTACTACCTCTCATCTAGAGGCTCACTTTTACCGTCTCCCTTACAGTAAGAGAACCCAGACACAAAGTTACATTACACACTCATTAGGCATACTCACCTCGCTTGCTTGAAGTCACAAGCATAACACTCTCATGTGCTAAACAACAATAGCTAAGGAAAATCTCTAAGATAATGGAAATTGTGCCATCATACTGGATGGGACTCCTAGACCAAACATGTGAGGTCTAGTTGTGACTTCATAGTAGGGACATCCCTTGAATGTTGGTGAGTCCAACATTGTCAACATTTCTCGCGCTAGGACAAGGGCCGCCACCAGTAGTTTATGGGTGAATAACGTCTCAACATATCCATTATCTAGTCAAGGCAGTGACACAAACTCCCTCTCTCCTACTCTGCTACCCTGAATCATGCTAAGCTTGAGGCTATCCTCTAGGGCAGCTTGCACTGCATAATCATAGAAGTGAGCCAGCCGACTATCTCCCAGAACATTGCAAAAGTTGTCCCTAAGTCCAATCGACTCCACGCTTACCGCAACATCAGCCATCATGCCTCCCTCTCGTCTACCAGAAAACCTAAACTGCACCATGACTCGGGGCTTCACTAGTCCCCAAAACTACGTAGAAGTTGTCCAGTTGTCTTCCTTATACTGTTTGCAAAAACTACACAATCATGTGAGTCAGGCTCCTGTTGCCTCTCACTGCACTATTGTAAGGAATTGCGCATATTTGGCTGGGAGGCTCCCTTGCTGACTTTCCCTTCTCTCCCTCTAAGAATTGTACAGATTTGACTGGCAGGGCCCCTAATGGTTTATCCGTCTCGCCCTCTAAAAATTGTCTAGTTTTGATTGGAAACCTCCCTGTTTCCTCACTCTACACTCGGCAAAGAAACTGCGTAGAAATTGCGTATCAGAAATTGTCTCTTAAAAATGCGTAGTTATGACCAGCGACTCCCTACAGCGTGATCCAACCTTTCTTTGAGAAACTTAATAGAAATCGCTACCACTGCCTCCTGTTTCCCACTCTGTCTTCCTTAGAGAAACTATGTATATTCTTAGTTGGACCGTTCGATGACCTGTCTAGTCCTCAGATTGAAAAATGCGTAGCATTTCCCAACAGTTCCTCCCGACACCTTTCCTTATCTTCCTCCAAAGAACTCCACAATTCTGCCTCCCATCTCAGTTTTACCTTGCAGCTATCATTGTTGTCCCAAATTATGCAAATCTTCTTCCCATTGACATCTATGTAGTTTTTCCTTAAATTTCTCCATAGCCTTGCATCTCGACCTTCACCATGCTTTATGAAGTTTCAGAGCCTATTCCCTCTCCCAGTCACCTACACCAAAATGGAAAAAAATGCAACAACTACACTAGGATATTTTTAGATGTCATGTTGTCTCGTCATGAATGATTGCAGGAATAGGCACATTGATGAAACATGCCATGACGATGAATAGGATGAAGAAGGAGCACATGCTAGAAGACTTGCTCACAGCTGAACGAGCTCACAAAGCACATCGAGCAACAACTGAAAAAGACACCTCTCCCTTATGGTCGAGCCCCTCCGGTCCTCGAGTCAACTGTTTTTAGCTCCGCGGATGGCAGCGAGCCCCCGTCAATAGGGGCTTTTTCAGATCTAGGTAAATTGGGGGGATGATCCAGAGGGGGATTATGAATATAAATGCCTGAATATCTTCCCGGAGTAGCGCCCCCCCCCCACCGACGAATCTGGAAGAGGGGTCGGCCCCGTAGTTGCCATCTCTCTCTCGGGAAGATATATGAGCGGCTCCAAGGACCTGAAGGTGTCCGAGGATATCTCGAAACCAGATACACGGGGTTGGCATAGAGCCAACCGGAAGCCCACGCTGTTTCCAAGGATCTGAAAGATAACCCAGGTGATGAATAACTTTAATAATTAATCCAATATGCTATTGGTCATTTCGGTGTGAGTCGAACATACACGAGCACCATTAAGCAAGACCAAGACCATTGAAGACCCCACACACTTTTCCATGTGGAGGTGAAGACATGTTACACTAAGAGGACACCCATCAATTACCAACGCAACAACTTGAGATAGACTCGATATTGAGCCAGTACATGTCAGCAGTATCATGTCACATTGTGTCATGAATTGTATCGACCACATAACTACTATGGGTCATACTTGTTGTAATCAAATGTAATGTAATGTGTAAGTCTAGGAGACGCACATATGAAGTTGAAGGGTCATGTTAGATGAAAAGTCAAAGGAATTCAAATAGTCATGAGGGAATTCAATCAGTCACATGGGTCAATTATCCCCCTTGGATATATATACCCCCTCATTTTATGAGCAAAGGAATTTTCACCTTGAATCCTTCCACATAGCCTTGAGAGTCTACAGTTTGTTCTTTAAGAAGCAAGGAGTGGCTCCAATGACCCACTACTAGGGCTAGTGATGTATGATTTCAATTGTACCATGGAACTTTTGCTTAATTCAGAAGCCCGTCTTAGGCCAGCATGTTTTCAGGCATGTTTTGTATCCATTTGTAAGACTATTCTTTAAACATTTGTAATGCATGTTTTCTTGACTTGTACTAAGATAGTTGAACTACTTTAGTTATTTCAGTACTTACCTTGTTGAAGATGTTTTGTATTGTTTATCACTGTTGTCTTGCTCATGTGGACTGCTTTGCCAGACACTAGATAGACCATCGTTGTGTTTTCATGGTTTTAATGACCATCACCCGCATGTGGACTACTCCGTTGGATGGTGTATGTTTTTTCCCTTGAACATTGGTTTTCATGACTACCACATTCGCTATGGACTATTCCACTAGATGCTGGATAGACCCTTGTTGTTTTCGCATGTGTCTCTCCATGGGTGATACTACTACCTCTCATCTAGAGGCTCACTTTTAAGCTCTCCCTTATAGTAAGAGAAACCGGACACAAACTTACATTACACACTCACCGGGCATACTCACCTCGCTTTCTTGATGTCACAAACATAACACTCTCATGTGTTGAACAACAAGAGCTAACGAAAATCTCTAAGATAATGGAAACTGGCCCATCATACCAAATTAGACTCCTACATGAAATGGTGTGAGTTCTAGTTGTGACTTCATACCTGGGATATCCCATGAATGTTGGCGTGTCCAGTACAATCAATATTTCTTGCGCTAGAAGGAGGGCCTCCACCAGTAGTTTATGGCTAAATGTCTTCTGCACCCCACGTATCCATCATCTGGTCAAGGAAGTAACATGAACTCCCTCTCTCCCATGTGCAACTCTGGAGTTGGTTAATCCTCACCTACGAAACCAGAACACAAAATTTCATATCACCTTTGTGTTGTCTATCCCATCACCCATAAATTTTCTAAAGTTGTTGGACTGATTCCAGGAGTACACAATCTTCCCTCTTCATAGAGGAAGGAAAATACTACACCCACAGGAGTGCTAGTCTTGTCTATTGAAGAAGTAGTCCTTGCCACTCTTAAAGAGTTGGCAGAAGCTGTTGCTAATGAAGAGGAACCTCCTGTTTTCCTAGAAGGGGAAAAAATTAACAGTGTACTTTTGGGCTCAGGTTTCGGTGGAGGGGGAGACAAATCAACAAATTTGGAGGTTGAACCATCTGATTCAGAAGAAGAGGAGGAGGATGAAGAAGAGGAAAATATGGACGATCAAAATATGGAATGGATGACACAGGATCCATTGGCACTCCAGGGTGCCTTGCACAAGATGCCAAGACATGTAAATAAGTTGTTAATGAAGTATGACCCTAGTAGAGTAGTGAAGGCAGAAGACCATCTAGACATGTTCTATGCGTAAACACATGAGGTACGTTATGATGATGTTGAATGTTGATTGTTTCAATATGCCTTTGATGCCAAAGGAGTTGTATGGTACCATAGCTGATCCAGGTGGATGTTGGTGGCCACCCACCTATCCCATTTGGACCCCCACAATTGTCTCTTTTAGCATTTTCAGTTTCCTTAATTGTAGCACAACTTACTATTTTTAGTAGTTTTTCGGGTCCTGAACTTCCGGAGTCATTTTGAGGCCCTAAACGACGCTTTTTGGGGAATCCAGTGGCAACATGGGTCCATGCAATGGACTAATGTTTCCCATTCCAACAATGGTAGTTCTCGGATAGATCTTTCTAACAAGCTATCATACACGTCAAACGGAGATCGTATGCCAAAGTTACGACCCCGGGAAATTGATGTACCAATTTACCCAAAACGGGGCCCACAATTTGGCGTTTCATCTTCTAAGGTCGGTTTTGGAATGTGAAGGGTTTTCCATTGTTTCTCAATAATAAATAGGCCTTCGAGCCTCATTGTAACACAAGTTCGGAACAGTTCAGAGACATGTAGCAGCACATCTCTTCTCAGAGATAAGCTACCATCGTCCTAGCTGGTTTATTTCCAATTCTGGTTGTAAGCATATTTCGGTATTTTCCATTAATGAAATGAAGTGTTATTTCCGCTGCATCTCTTTATTTATGGTTATCGCATCTCTGTATTTATGGTTTTTTCTGTAATCTATTGCATTCCTGTTTAAATCCGGATCAAACTATCACCTCAGCCGAATCCCCACTCTTTAAGCCTGATTACCTCCTTAATGGCTATGGGAGGATTCACTTTGACTACTTCACCCAATCAATAAAGATTAATGCCTTGAATTGGATTTATGGGTGAAGTGGACGACTTAATTCTTTGTTGTTCTATTGGTTGACTGTGTAAAAAAATGTAGTAAAACTTTCGACCAACAGTATATGACATTCAAATTGTAGGATATATCAATGTGAGAAGTGAAAATGACTGTACAAAAAATATCTTAACAAAATCTTAAGGTTATTTATGTGATTGGTGTTGATGTTGGTAGCTCCGATATGTACTTCTGCACAAGCCTATGTGTCTAGGTGTTGAAAATGTAGCGAGTGAAGGTCTTCTGGCTTGTGCCTTAGCCAGTGAAGACCTCAATTTGTCTTTCTCTAGCATGAGTGCAAGCTCATGAGTTAGACTTCAGATAGGATGAGTTTATTTCTAGTTTACTGGAATGATCATAAAGATGGCATGCGTAGAGTTGGAGCTTCAGTTAATTGGAGTCTTCATCAGTTTGACTACAAAATGAGGTGGCGGTTACAAGTTCAGTTAGAGAGAGTTAGTCTTCAGTCTTGATTGAACGAAGAACGAGTTAAGACTCTAATTGTTGATTGGAGAGAGAGAGTATCATTCTCAGTTAACTTGCTATTAGAACTTGACTTCTAAAAGTAAATGGGGCCTTCCTTGTATGCTCGAATTGGGTTTTTAAAGAGGAGGATGAAGGCACATAATACACATAAGTTTGTGAGATCATCTTTGATTGTAGATAGCGCAAAATTGAGCATCAATTGTAAGCAAGGATTTAGGAAATTGTGCGCAGAATTGAGAGCTTGTGTCCTCAGAAATAGGAGATCACAAGTGCGCAAGGAAATAGGGATTTGTGCTAAAGAATAGGAGCTCCCTTGTGCGCTAGGAAATAGGAGAAGTGCGCAAAGAAATAGGGGCTTTAGTGTGCAAGGGAATAGGAGCTAGGATCAGAGAAGAGGTAGGGCAAGTCAAGGCTATTAAGCAGGGGAACAATTGTGTGCTAGAGGGCTGAGATCAAGCAGTGATCAAGTAGGCTGAGATCAATAGTATCAGCTGAGATTAGTGAGAAGAAGCAAAACACTTTCTCAAAGATAGATTGCTTTGTAATTGATCCGACTGCTCAAGAAAAATCAATAAAATACCTCAACAAAGAAAGCAAGTTTTCCCATTTGGGTTTCTTGGGTAAAACAAGCGTGTCAATTTGTATGATGTGTTTTCATCTCTTGATTATTTTCCGCTGTTTATAATTTGTTAAGAAAATTTGTATCTTGGTGAAAGTAAATTTGGTTTCAGTTTTTAGTTGCCTTGTTTTCAGTTATTCATCTAAGTAGTTGCAGAGTTTCAAGAAATTTAATGTGGTATAAGAGCAAAGATCAACATAAAGCCCAACACCAAATTGTTTAGTCAGTGAAGAGCGCAGATTAGGCAGAAGGTTTGCATTAGAGTTTTTGAAGAGCAGTTTTTGGATAGAATTATGTCATTCCAAGGACTAAGGGCAGATCACTGTTTAGAGGCAGCTTCAAATTTCTGCTCATGGAATGGGAGGATCTCAGTGGTGTTGGAGGATAATGGAGTGTTAGAATTTGTGGCAAATCAAATAGTTCCACATCAAGATGTGCAATAGTTGATCCAACATAACAAGAATGACACCAAGACAAGGAGGATCATTCTTGAGGGGGTCAAAGACCATATTTACACTCATCTCCATGGGAAGAAGGCATCATTTGAGATGTGGAAAGTCATCTTAGATCTGTATAAGGGTTCTAGTGATGCCAAGAAGCTTGCATTGAAAGACAAGCTAAGAAATATCTGGATGAGCAAAGGTGAGCCCATCATTACGTATCTTTCCAATTTCATTTAGGTTTGGGATGAGCCAGCTGGAGTGGGCACTACTGTAGCATACAATGACCTTGTGAGTCTTGTGAATTTGGGACTTCATAAGTCTTGGGAGAATTTTTAGGATGTGGTCAGTGGCTAAGAGAATCTTCTCGGCTGGGAAAGGTTGTGGTCATACTGTGTTCAAGAAGAAATACAGAGAGGGACGAGTGCTGGAAGAACTTTGCCTTTGCAGGAAAAAGTGTCAGAAGCTAAGAGAAAGAAAGGCCAAGGAGAGGTCGAGTTCAGTTAGAAGGGTGAGAAGAAGAAGAAGGATTTGAGCAAGATCAAGTGCTCCCATTGCCATGATTTCGGGCACCATGCCACCAAGTGCCCTAATCGAAAGGAGTCTAGTAAGGATCATGTGGCTGCAACAACCAAGGTAGATGTGTTTTCTTCTCAGTTTGAGAAATATTTCTCATTGATAGCTTGCATGGAAAGCTTAGTAGGTAGTAGCGTATGGTATATTGATTTTGGAGCACCCTTCCATATGACCGGGAACAAGGAATACATTAGCCACTTGAAGGAGAACGACATGCAGTTTCATATTGAGCTAGGAGATGATGACAAGTATGCGACTAGGGGAGTTGGTACTGTCAATTTTGAGAGGGAGTCAGGTAGCTCTCTTCATCTCATGGATGTCCTCTATGTTCCAGGACTGAAGAAGAATCTTGTTTCTGTTGCTACCCTAGAGGATAAGGGTTATGATGTCATCTTCAGTAGAGGTAAGGCTTACCTCAAGCACTTATCTTCTGGATGTATGAAGCAAATAGGTGTGAGGATGAAGAATCTGTACATGCTGTAGGTTGAGATAGGCGCAACCTTGAGCAGCAAGGCAGGGAGTGCGTAGAGTAGAGACGTGATGTTTGAGGAGAGTAGAGCTCTGAGGGAGTCCTTCGAGCGAGAGCAAGTTAGAGTACGTGAGGAGGAGCTACTCACTCCCAAGCAGGAGCCTTAGCCAGTATCACAGATTGAGTCTCAGCCAGGTGGCAAGAGGGCCATATAAGAGGATGACCAGGAATCAATGCAAGATCAGGAAAAGAGACCAGGACGAGTGCAGTTAGCCACTCAGTCAGTGACTCGCAACACATGGAGGAGGAAAGTCAAGTGGGCTGATCAAGAGGCCCAGGAGTGAGTTGAGACTCATAGCTCTATGCTCAGGGAGAGCAAGTAGACACAGAGGTACACTGGGTAAATGGCATTGATGACTGAGTTGATAGACTTAGAGCCTTCTTGTTTTGAAGAGGCAACCTCTCAGTAGGGTTGGCGAGATGCCATGGTGGGGGAATATTCCTCCATCATGAAGAATGATGATTGGGAGATTGTGCCATGCCCCAAGGGCAAATCAGTAGTAGGCTCACGATGGGTGTACAAGGTGAAGCTTGGAGTAGATGGAAATGAGAAGTACAAGGCCATGTTTGTGGCCAAGGGCTTCTCGTGGGTTTTAAGGCATTGACTATAATGAGACATTCGTTCCAGTGGCATGTTATTCATCCATTAGGACGATTCTGGCACTTGCAGTTCAGTTGGGGTGGAAGATCCACTAGATGGACGTGAAGAAAACATTCCTGAATGGGGTGGTTGAGGAGGAGATTTATATGGAGCAACTAGAGGGGTTTGAGACTTTCAACAAAGACACACATGTTTGTTTGTTGGAGAGAGCTCTTTATGGGCTCAGCAGGCTCCAAGAGCATGGTACACTCACGTTGATAGCTACCTTCAGGGATTGTGCTTCACTAACAGTGAGGCAAATGCCAACCTGTACTACATCATGGGTGGAGGGCTTCTGTTCATTCTAATGCTCTATGTTAATGATCTTATATTGACTGGAGCAAACAACTTGATCTAGGATTGCAAGGAAGATATTGCAAGGGAGTTTGAGATGAAGGATATAGGGCTTATGCACTATTTCCTCGGGCTAGAGGTATGGCAGGGTGATGGGGAAATCTTCTTGGGACAGGGGAAGTACACTACAGAGATCCTCAGGAGGTTTCATATGTAGGAATGCAGGTGCATGACCATGATTCTAGTCATAAACTGGAGGAAGGTGGATGCTAGTAGAGGAGAGCGAGTAGATGATTGTGTACAAAAAAGGATAGTGAAGCTACCATAGATTCCAACAGAGGAGCAGACAACAAATATCTTGACCAAGGCATTGGCAAGAGGCAGTTTCGTCTATTTCATAGATAAGTTGGGAGTTATACAATATCCCTTCCTCGCTAAGAGGGAGTGTTGAAAATGTAGTGAGTGAAGGTGTTCCAGCTTGTGCCTTGGCTAGTGAAGATCTCAATTTGTCTTTCTCTAGCATGAATGCGAGCTCATGAATTAGACTTCATATAGGATGAGTTTATTTTCAGTTTACTGGAATGATCATCAAGATGGCATGAGTAGAGTTGGAGCTTCAGCTAAGTGGAGTCTTCATCAATTTGACTACAAAACGAGGTGGCAATTACAAGTTCAGTTAGAGCGAGTTAGTCTTCAGTCTTGATTGAAGGAAGAACTAGTTAAGACTCCAAGTGTTGATTAGAGAGAGAAAGAGTATCACTCTCAATTAACTTGCTATTAGAACTCGACTTCTAAAATTGAATTAGGCTTTCCTTGCAACTCGAATTGGGTCTATAAAGAGGAGGACAAAGGCACATAATACACATACGTTTGTGAGATCATCTTTGATTGTGGAGAGTGTAGAATTGAGCATCAATTGTGCGCAAAATTGAGAGCTTGTGTCATAAGAAATAGGAGATCGGAAGTGCACAAGGAAATAGGGATTTGTGCTAAAGAATAGGAGCTCCCTTGTGCACTAGGAAATACGAGAAGTGTGCAAGGAAATAGGGGCTCGAGTGCGCAAGGGAATAAGAGTTGGGATAAGGAAAGAGGCAAGGCAAGTCAAGGCTATTCAATAGGGGAACAATTGTGTGCTAGAGGGCTAAGATCAAGCAGTGATCAAGGTAGGTCAAGATCAATTGTATCAACTGAGATTAGTGAGAACAAGCATAATGCTTTCTCAAAGACAGATTGCTTTGTAATAGATCCAATTGCTCAAGGATAATCAGTAAAATACCACAACAAAGAAAGCAAGTTTTCCCATTTGGGTTTCCTGGGTAAAACAAGTGTGTCAATTTGTGTGATGTGTTTTTATCTCTTGATTATTTTCCGTTGCTTAGAATTTGTTAAGAAGCTCTGTATCTTGGTGAAAGTAAACTTTGTTTCAGTTTTTAGTTGCCTTGTTTTCAGTTATTCATCTAAGTAGTTGTAGAGTTTCAAGAAATTTAACACTAGGTGTGCAAAAGTTACCCAAGATCTCCTTAGACACTTGCTCTAGTGTGAGCAAGTTGCATCTGTAGCTTAGCTTAAGTCTAACTTAAGAAAATCCCATGATTATTATGCTGGCTAATTGAGCTAAAGTAAACTTAGGAATAGTGAAATAATTACTCTAGTGATTATGTTTTAATCTCAACCCCTGATCTCAAGTGAGGCGAGATCTAATCTTGGCCATCAATCACTTCGAAGATTAGGGTTAGGGATTTAGCTCAATGTAAAGTTATAAAATCAAGGCTAATGAGAGGGAGATGACACACGATACAACAACACAAGATTGAGAGACACATCTCAGTGAGGAGTGTGATACACTAGTGTGTTGGGTTCGAGTAAGTGGAGAAATGAGAGCCTGGAGATCCAGATCAACCAAGGAGATCGAGCTAGGCCCTGATTTGTTGAATCAGATTGAGGGCATATTAATATTTTCTCAGTTGGGCCATTATCCTAGGATGGGAGCCAAGTAAGTTTTGGGTTTTATTTTTTATTTTTTATGAAGCATTGTTGACTGGGTGGAATTTGTCTGTGTCATTGTGATTAAGATTGGCTAATGTGATTTTTTCTTTCGCTAACTAAAGTTACGAACTTAGTTGTGCTTTCATTCAATAGTTTTGTAATTTGCTAGGTCAATGAATTGCTAGGTTCTAGGTTTGCAGGAAAATTAACATGGTATTAGAGCAATAAACCTTGGAAACATATCTCTGAATCACACAAAATCTAAGTTTGTACAGGATTGTTGGGGCTAGGTTCGGTCATGATCGTATAGGTTAAATTTTTTTTACATGCCGAAATTGACCGTATGGTCTGAGGGAAAATCCATACTTAGTACAAACACTCAATATTTTTTGTGCGGAAGCAGGGGGTGGAAGACAATTTTTTTCAAGACAAAATAAAGAAAAAAATAAAAGGGTGGCAAGCAAGGATGACAAGGGCTAGGCCTTGCTGCCAATTTCAAAAGCACCCAATTGTACAACAACAACAAAGTGTTGCAGATTGTGGTGGAGGAGGCAGCTTGATAGGCTGAGTGGGGACAAAGGATGGCAGGTGGCAACGATGTAGGTTTGTAGGAAAACAATGCAGGGTGGTGGAGGGTTGCAGAGTAGATCTAACCATGAGGTGCCTCGATAGAGAAAGCAAAGTGCTTCTAAGAGCTTAGGTCATAGGAACATATATCAAACATGGTTGAGGGTCGATAGGACAACCAATCCAAATCTAGCCAGAATAACCACTAGGTAGCTAGGCAACAATAGTTGTAGATCCTAGCAATAGGCCAAAAGCGTGGTCATGGCTTGCAAAAATTTGATAGCAAGAACTTTTTTTAGTTGATTTTTCCTATTTCGAGATGGCAACAACTGTCTGAGGTTCGAGGACATGTTGGATGATGCTTGTAATTTCAATCCATGGAAGGAGAGGATAATGTTAGTTCTCATGGAGAATGACCTATGGGATTTTGTAAACACCTAGGGATTTTTGTTACAATTTTACACTATTTAAAACATTTAATCACAATATAACACTAGTAACATGTGAGCATTGAACACAAGATATATGTGAAAACCCCTCCGGGAGAAAACCACAAAACTTCTTTTAATTAGTTGATTTAAGTATGAACCAACATATTGTTACAATATTTCTAGGCATTAGCCTACAGGAGACACCAATCCCCTCTAATTTACAAGTCCCAACTTGTAGGAGACATCGATCCCCTCAAATTTGCAAGCATCAACTTGCAGGAGACACCAATCCCCTCATATTTGCAAGCACCAACCAATCCCCTTTGGATCTGTTGATCCAATCTCAATTGCGTATCAGATCTCTATTTCATCTCTTTTTCAAACTGGATCTAGAGGCACTTTCTTTAATTCTAACACATTAAGACTTATTGAATTCTAATCTCCTTTCTTTTCTTCCTAAGCAATGATCTAATCATCTTGATTCACTTGCAATCATTTGGCGCACTACACAATGTTGAACTCTTCTCTGCATGCTCTTAATTGGTACAAATCTTAGACTTAACTATCCCCTGCACATGCTTTGTTCATGCATACGTTCTCTTTATGCATGTGCTACCTCAGATAACGCTTATGCTCTGCCACTTCTGTTCACTTACAAATTGTTCATATTTATATATGGTGCGAGATTCTTTAATTCACTTTCAATCTTCCTTAGTGCCTTTTTCTACCCAAACATGTTGTTTGTGTTTCAACTCCCTTGGAAGTTGGTCCAAGATTTATTGCTCGTGGTTTGCATATGCTGCATATGCTCGTGTTCATGACCATGAGTCTAGCATACTGGGACTTTCAAATACTAGAACCTTTAGTTCTTTACATCTCCTAGTGTGGTGATGGTTAGCCCTTAGAGGCTATTCCTTAACCCCTCCTGTCCGAGGCTCATGACCACCTCCTTCACATACTAGATACTATAGTTCATAGTTGCGGGGGAGCGCCCCCCCCCGAACCTGCTCCCGAAAAAAATTTGCGCTCCTTGCCATTTTCGGGAGCGTTGTAGGGAGCGGTCGCTTCGTCGCTCCCGGATCGAAATTTTAAGCCCAGGAGCGATCGCTCCGGGAGCGTTTCGGGTGGCGCCGGGAGCAATCCGGCGGAAAAAAATTCCGTGGACCTCAAAAAAAATTTAAATTTAATTTTTTTTTTTTTTTGTTGTTTTGTTTTAAAAGCTCAATGGGCCTAAAAAAACTTCATTATCACTTCATTGAGTTGAGTTTGTTGGAGAGCAAGAGCAAAGGAGCAAGGAGAAGTGAGGATCAAGCCTGCAGAGGTAAGTAACTTAGTAATTTAGTTAGTTTAGTTAGTTTAATTTAGTTAATTTAATTTAGTTTATTTAGTTTAAAAATCATGAATTTAAATTAAATTAATTAATCCAATCAATCAATTAATTTGCAGATTCAAAACCCTACAAACATCAAACCATGGACCTGGCTATATTTCTTGGAATTTTCCTCTTCTTAGTCCCTTTTATGGTTATTATGGTGTTGGAGAGTAGGAAACGAAGGGGCCAAACTGAAGAGGGGGATGAAGAAGTTGGAGAAAGTTGAATTGATGAAAACCTCGGTGAGGAGGAGCTGGAGGAGAGTGAACATGACCCTCAAAAAACTAAACAAGACCAAACCCCATTGTGGAAATATGTTAACAGGGCTGAAACAAGGAGAGGGGGTGGAACCACTAAATTTCGTTGCCCCCATTGCAACACTGATTACACAGGTTCATACACTCGTGCTAGAAGACACCTCTGCGGGAAAAGGCCATGGGATGGAGACAAACAAACAGGAATCAAAACTTGTACAACGGTGTCAACAGCGGATAGAGCCAAATACATAAGGGAAGAGGAGGAAGCCAATACAAATCAAAAAAATCAAGGGGTTTCTTTGAACCAAGCTCACAATCACAAAGGACTCCTTCAGCATCCTCCCAAGGCAATGGATATGGAGGCACAGGGTCATCATCTTTAAGGCGTAGAACCATATCAGATTTCCTTGATGAGGGGTGTAGGAATGATGTGGATTCAAAGGTTTACAGGGTTCTCTATGCATGTGGGATACCATTCGACGTTCTTCGCTCACCTTATTGGCACGAAATGGTTTCGGCCATAAATGATGCCCCTAAAGGATACAAGAGCCCTGGGTATGACAAGGCAAGAATTGTTGGCCTTGATAATGAAAAAGCAAAAATATCACATTCTTTGAATAGAATGACAAGTGCTTGGACTAAGTATGGGGTGTCCATCTTATCTGATGGATGGACAAACGTAAAAGGCAAGCCATTGATAAGTGTTCTTGTTGTGTCTGTTAATGGTCCAATCTTTCTAACTGCACATGATTACTCAGACAAGTTCAAGACCGCCATCAACATTGCAGAAGCATTACTTGAAACAATTGACCGTATTGGGCCATACAATGTCATCCAAGTCATCACTGATAATGCTCCTAATTGTAAGGCAGCGGAAGCAATTATTGAGGATAAATACCCCAACATATTTTGGTCTGGATGTTTGGTTCACACATTGAACCTTCTGATGCATGATGTTGTCAAGAACAAAAATGCACAATACAAATGGATTGTGATTTGTACAAGAAAGGCAAAAAAAATGATAAAATTTATTACAAATCATAGCAATACCCATGGCCTTTTCCGCAGTCACTCGAGATTGGAGTTGTTGAAGATTGCGAAGACGAGATTTGGTAGCTATTACCTCACCTTCAATCGCTTTTTGAAGGTAAGAGAGTCAATGGCTAGCATGGTATCAAGTCCACATTGGCAGGTATTGAAGGAAAGGGCTACAAATGCAGCTTACAGGGGAGGTTTTGAAATGGTGGAGGAAGCCGCTCTTGATGGCCAATTTTGGACAAGTGTGAGGCAAGTTTTGGATTTCACCAAGCCCATTTATCACATGATTCGATTTGCAGATACAGACAAACCAGTGATTGGTGAGGTGTATGAGCAGATGGACACCATGTTGGGGCAAATAAAAGATATTGTTCATAACAGAGATCCCGACTTGTACAAATTGATTCACAATTGTGTGTGTGAACGGTGGAATAGACTTAATCTTCCACTACATTGCTTGGCGTATATCCTTACGCCAAAATACTACTCTACGTCTTGGTTGGGCCAACCTGAAGCAGGGGGTGGGGTTAGGACCAAACCCCATTTAGATCCAGAGGTAACTAGAGGATATTCGGAAGCATTAGAAAAATTGGTACCTGACAGGGAGGAATGTGCAGCTGTGCGCCTTGAAATAGGCAGATACTTCAGTGGCACTGGTTTGTATGGTAACTTCCATGCAATGGACGACAAAGATAGATTTGATACTCTCACATGGTGGGAAACATATGGCAGGCAGGGACTTTTGCCAAAATTGGCAAAAAAAGTTCTTTCACAGGTTGTAAATACTTCTTCTGCAGAGAGGTGTTGGAGCACCTACAGCTACATACACAATGTGAAAAGGAACAGACTCAATGAAAACCGAGCAGAAAGCTTGGTTTATGTGCACTACAACTTGAGGTTGTTGAGTCATTACTGTGATCGGGCTTATGAGGATCCCACATATAAAATTTGGGACAATCACCCAGAGGATGACAATTTGGAGGATGGCATTGTACATATTGAAGAACTGAAAGAGGAACTTGTAAGGGATGAAGATGATGCTTCCATGCCACCTCCACCTCCACCTCCACCATCCAGTAGCAGTGCTCGAGGTCAGAGTCTTCTTCCTTTGCTGCCGCCACCTTCATCTACACCCTCATGTGGAGGTTCTAGTTCTGGTCGTCGATCTGTGCGAGAGACTCCGAGAAGACCACCACGACCTCCTTATACTCCTGGAGACTCTCGTGGCAAGGGCCACATGTAGATTTATCATTTACAGTTTACTTGTCCTTTTTAGTTTCTATTGGACTTTAGTTTTCATAACTGTTGAGTTTTGAGTCCTTGACTCTTGACTCTTGACTCTTTCATATCATAATGATATTTTTTGTAAACAATATATCACTGTGACAATGAAAATTTGAAGTTTGAAGTTGGACCTTGGCAACTATAACTCATTGGTAATGATTGTGAATTATGAATATGATGCTTTGTGAAAGACTAAAGTTGTTTCATTTCATTTCATTATTCATGTTTTTTTATAAATTTATAACATTTCATATCATGTTAATAGTTAGAAGTTAGGACTTAGAAATATCTAAGATATTACTTCTTGTAATGGTTAAACTTAGCTTACAAGTACAACTTTGGTGATCAATGACGATAAATGTTATTGAATTTTCAATTTTGAAAGCTTGAAGTTGAAACTTTAAGATTGAATTTGATGAATCATGATTCATGAGACTCAATATGTTGCAGTTGTAATATGTATTTTACTATCTTGTGGACATGGTTGATGACGATTATAATTTCTAGATGATTGATGTGATATGGTTCAAAGATCAATCTATGTTTTTTTATGTTTTTTATGTCTAATACATCATTCTACATGTTTTTGTTGACATATATGTATCAAAAATTAAAAAACATATAAAATATATATATTTTTAAAAAATCGCTCCCGAGTTCGCTCCCAAACCAGGTACTTCTGAAAATGGTTGCTTCTGCTCCCGTTTTCGCTCCCGCTCCCTCTCCCAAGTAACATAGAGTGAGAAAAGCCTTTAACCCCACAAGGCGTGGTTGGTGGCAAGAACTAAGAGAAGGGGTTGTGACCTATTCCCGACTTTCTCTATTTAAGCCATCTCCTAGGTTAGCGAAGGCGGGTGGTCCCTAAATGCAAAACTAAGTTAAAAGATGTGAGTTTTCTAGGAGATGTGAGAGTGAAATGGATTACTTTTTTGAGATTACAAACAAATATAATATGAGAAATATGAGCTAAAATCAACTTCAATAACCATCATTACATGAGATAATAATAAGCATATGTAAAACCAATGCCTTCAAAACATTGCTCAAAATGAATGATACTTGCTCAAAATAAAATAAAGGTGCTTCAAATTGAAACACAAGTAATCTTGAAAATGAAACAAAAGATGTTAGCAAAATCAATACAAGATATTAAAATACTTTCAAGATATATGATCACTTATTAATCCAAGGCATACAAGGAAATAATATCTTGCAAAGGAAACCGATTAGAATTCTACTTGCGCAATGAGATAATACTTTCCCAAAGTATCCAATTCAATAAATATTCATAAATTACAAGTGTAATGACTATTTGCAAGTAAACCAATGAGATGTGTTAATATGAAATGCACCTAAACTAAAGTTCGATGCAATTATCTTGGTTATTTTTAATCTAAATGGCTAATTTGGGTGATAGATCTTCCTTTAACTAAACATGATGTTCAGCTACTGCCTCCATCTGTAAATCCAAATCAATATCAATATCCTCATTAGAATCAAACTCTGCTGGGTGACTCTCCACTACCCAATCTGATGTTGGATCAATATCTTCCAACACAGTGGGATTTGTACTAGGTCTTTTGTTCAACAATTGGTTGCGTCTTAGCTGGAGGTTGTATTGGACATAGACTAGATCATTTAACTGTTTTTGTTCCAAACTATTTCTCTTCTTCATGTAAATCCTCCCGAAGATAGACCAATTGTGCTCACACCCAGTATAACTGCAAGTTTGACTCAAAATATGAATTGCAAACTTCTGCAATTGAGGACAATGGCTACTAAATGCCTCCCACCATTTTGCTGCAAAAGACATAGTTGTGTAATGAGTTAGCTCAACAAATTATATCCAACTTTCAAATTATAAACATTTTAACAAAATAAGAATTTGAAATTGAAATTGTTTGTTTACTTGGCTCATTTGCTTCCCTTGCAATGCTTGCTCGATTCTTGCCAAAGGTACCTGTGGCTTTGCTAAAACTAGTGATCTGTCGGTGTATATCCAACCGGTCCTCTCCTTAGGGACCATGTGACCAATGCAGTCAATCAATCCATCTCTGTTAAAATTGGCAACTAGGTTCAAACTCCATGTGGGTGTTCTTATTTATGGTAACTGATATTTTTCTTGGACTCCTCTCATTGAAAGGTGTACGGTTGATCTAACGATCATCCGATTCCATTATGTATTCATAGAGATATGAATTTATTTATGTTATTTGACAACTTGTCAAGGTCGGCCAACAACCAAATTACCCCAACTTATCCTCAACGTTTTATTATAAATAGAAGAGGCCTTCAAGTCATTTTCACACACACTTATCCTAAGATCTCTCTCCACTCGTTTGGGTTTTGGTGGCTAGAAAGATTAAGAGGGAGAAGCCCTAGATGTAGTGAAGGAAGAAGCCCTAATTGCAAACCTAAGGAGAGACCTATATGCTGTCCTAAAGGAGATCTAACCCTAGCCCTAGACGCAGTCAAGAGAAAGCTCCCATATGCAGTCAAGGATGGAGCTAGTTGCTGTTGTAAAGAGGCTCCTATCCGCAGTTCTAAAGAACCCTATCTGCTATTCCAGAGTGCCCTAACCGCAGGTCAAGAGGTGCTCTAAATCCGCAGCTAAGGGTGACACTTATTCGTTATTCAAAGAGGCCCTTATACACTGTACTAAGGTGCCCTAAATCCACAGTCTATTGAGCCCTAATTCACAGCTAGAGAGTGATCCTATTCCATAGCAACTTGACCCTAATACGCAGCTACAGGAGGAGACATAATCCGCTGGTCAAAGACAGTCCTAACAACAGCCATAAGAAGGCTTAGTTGCAGTCCAAAAGGAGGCCTAATTCGCAACCTAACCACAGTCACCTAGCCACTGTCATGATGAATGATTAAATCCATATTGTTGTAGGTGACAACGTGGATTGTGTTGGGCATGATAATGTTGTTCTTGATGTCAATTTGCTGGACATAAGAATTCATTGTATTGAGGAGCCTAAGTCTGGTTGCTTAAGCGCTGATTGACGCACTAATCGACGAGACCTAAGTCTCAGTCCACTACTGGGCTAGGCTGCAGGCCATAGCCAATAGTTGCAGGCATTTAAGTGTTGTGTTTAGAAGTATAACATCTCCTCAAGGCAGTGTACAGAAGGAGGAACTGTATAAAGGCTAACCGCAGTCAATAGGTGGACTGTTGGATATGTTTAGGGTGTTGTGACACTTAGAGCTTGTGCCCTAACCAGTGATTAGGCTTGCCAAGATATGCTTCAGTCCTTACAACATATATAAGATGCCAGATGGGTGGCCTTGACGTGATCAGTGAAGCAACAAAGGAAGAAGAGTTTTATGGAAGGAAAGCTTCAGTAGTTTGGGTAATTGGTTGAGCTGTTTTATGCATATCATCTGCTGCATATCTTCAGTCCTTAGTTCCAGAATTCCATCCTCATTGTCTCATCTTCATAGTGAAGATCTCCGATGTTTGATCTCCTATTTGTCAAGTCAAGTATTGACTACAAATCATTGTACGCTGTTTCTCTTTCTTTGTTGGACTATTGAATAATATAAGAAGAATTGATCAAGGGTTTCCCTACATTGGGGTTTGTCCTTGGCTGGTGCCACATCTTGTGTCCTCTTGTTTTGGCTTGTCTTCTGCTATTTATTTTTATGTTCTATCTGCACTTTACTATCATGCTGATGTGATTGCTAATCTGAATATTGTCATTGGGCTAGTATGAAAAATTGAAGTAAATTGCTCTAAGCATAGAACATACCTAAAATTAACAATCTCTAACTTCCCTAGTCAAAGCTTTTGCCTCCAGAGCTTTATAATGATACCTTGGGTTTAGAAAATACCCAGCTGCATGTATAGGGCGATGGGTTGATTGCTCCATCTTTGATCAATGATTTCCTAAATGGGCCCATACTTAGCCACTCTAGTGTTGTATGCTGCCTTTATTTTCTCCTATGATTGATCCATAGCCTCATAAATGAAGCCCATAGCCAATCTTTCCCCATCTACCAACCGCAACACCTTAACCAGTGGCTCAACAACCTTCACAATCTCTGCTACATTTTTCCAAAATATTTCTTCATCAATTTTGTTTCTCACATCTTTGCCATCATGTTTGCGAGACCATTGACATTCATTCCATTCATCACTAGAAGACACCCTTTGCAAGTTTCTTTGTTGGGAAAGTATAGATTGCAATGTCAAAAAATGAGTTGCAAATCTAGTGATGGCAGGCCTAATAATATCCCTGCCCCCTGTGTGTTTCCTCATCAAGTTCAAAATCCATGAATGATTGTAGATATATTTTGTTACACTTTTGGCATGCTTTGTAGTGTTCGTGATCCAATCTATTTTACCAATATCCCCAAGCATGAGGTCTATGCAATGTGCCAGTGCAACACATGGGGTCTAAAAGATGGTTTTGTGTTTTTCCTCTAACATTTTACCATCAAGAACATAGTTAGAGGCATTATCTGTGATGATTTGAACAACATTAGCCACCCCCACCTCTTCAAGAACTTCATCTAAAAGCTGAAACAAAAAGTGTGCATCTTTTGCCCTATCAGATGCATCCACTGATTTTAGAAACATGGTTTCCTATGGGCAAAATATAAGAAAGTTTATGATGGTACAGTTCCTTTGATTAGTCCATCCATCTGACATGATGGTACGACCTGTTTTTGCCCATGAACTTTTGAAATATTTCAAATATTCATCACTGGACAAAACCTCTTTTTGCAGAAGAGATCCCCTTAACTCATGCATAGCAGGGCCTTTGAAGCCCTTTCCAGTAGCAAATATGGCATGGAACATAGGTCCATAATATGGTGAACGAGAAGCATTGAAGGGGGTATCAACATCATACAACCATCTAGCTATGTAATCACAAGCAATTTCTCTCAATTCTTTCTTCCAATGGTCATCTAAAGTGGGCTGCATTTGACCTCTATTAGCTTGAGGACCATGTGCACTATCAGAGGGAGAGGAGGGTGTGAAATAACTTTTGATATCACCCTTCTTTTTCATTTTACCTTTACCCTTTTTTGATTAGGCTCCAAAGAGGGAGGAACATAGTGAAAGGGGTTGGATGCATCAGTGCAAGGGATAGATGAAGAGCCCTCATAATCAAAATTGGGGTTGGTAGCTATCATGTGTTTTATACTCCTCTTCCTCCCAATTTCAACCTCTATTTCTTTTTGCCTAGCTTTTTCTTCCTCAAGCTTCTCAAAATTTTCTATCAACTGCTTCCTAATATCCCTAGTTTATTTTGCTAGAGCTGCACATGGAGCAATTTGGCCTCTAATACCAGCCAAGTGTTGTTTCAGCGTATGAATGCCCCCTCCACCTCCCTTCATTTTTCTGACAAAATTTGCAATACATTTGATTATCAATCATCTTAGCATAGGCCCAAGCAACATCTTTCATTCTAGGAGTCATTTTCTGATATTTGGACTTGGAAATGAAAGGAAACAAATCTAAAAATGAAAAGAAAAAAAAACAACTCTTCAATTTTCATTTCTTTTACAAAAATTACTCTTTTAAATTTTCAGATTTGCAAAAAAAAAAAAAAACACAAGCAAAGGCAGATTTGAGAAGTGAAAAACAAAACCTTTAGGCTCTAACCTCCTCAATGCTGCTCCAACAAACCAACTCTTAAATGCTGGTCCAATGGCTGTGCAAGAAGCTCCTCACTGTTGCTCCAATGATTGCCTAAGACTCGTCACTACTGCTCCAAAAACCAACTTCACAACTCTTCACAAAATCCTCATAAGTTCTCACACAAATGCAATGAGATAGTTGTGAGGAAATTTGAGGGGGTTGGGTAGCTTTTATAGGCTTGGGATAGGTTAGATGGGCAAACAGAAAACATAAAACCAAAAAATAAGTGAGTTTGGAGTCTGCATTCCCTCCAAAATGCGCCACTAATCGAGTTTGACTGGCTCGGTTGATTTAAGTCGGACCCGGTTGAGCCGAACTCGATTCAGCCAGTTCGATAACAGACTGGCTAATGCATCGGTGTTGTGCCAAGCCGGCCTGAGCAAGGGTCCGGCTCGGTCGGCTTCGCTAATTTCGACTCGGCTCGGCCAAATTTTAAAACATTGGGTTTTCCAAGTTGCTGCGTCGCTGGCTTACTTTCACTCAACATCCCCTCGCTGCTACGTCGCTGGCTTATTTTCACTCAACATCCCGTCGCTGCCATCGGCTAATTATTCCTTTGCACCTACTTGTGCCTGCAAGCTTTTACTGTCTGTCACAACTTGATGCTTGTCACAACTTCGTAGACCTATTACCCAACGATCACTCTACAATGACTACTACCTCAAACCACAAGAATGGATCTCCACTCACTCGCGATGACTATCCTCTTCTTTTATGTTTGAGTGTTGATTTCCTGCCTCCTGATCCATTCTCTACTTGGCCAACTACACCTGCTATCCACTGCCCTATCCTACATCTTCGGCTAATACTACATTTTTTTCCGTGTTGGTTGTTGTTGGTTCGACAACCCTTGTTGGCCACCATGGGCTAGTCTCTATATGTGGGTTCTTGAGGTTTATTCTGTGGCCTCAGTGACCTTTGCTGCCCCACGTGACCTTTACTAGCACAATTTGCCTCATCTCGAGTTATGGATTTTGCCACATATCCTATGACCAACCTTCAATCGTTTTAAAGCTTGTGGTATCTTTAGATGGTCTTCTACATAGGCTTGGTGTCTTAGCATGCGAAAGATGATTTTTTGCCTCTTTAGGTGCTTGCTTGGTGGAGTAAGTGATTTATGGCTTCTTTCTTATGTCTAACTTAGGAAAGGTAAAATAATCAAAGCCAATTAATTATTGTGGACTATTCAGTCATTTTCTAAGGATAAAAAATTTAATTATTTAAGTGACCTGGAAATAATCTCAAACATTGATCTACAAGATCTTCTAGAAGGGAGATTATGGTTATGGATTTGGGCTTAGTGAAGAATATAAAAGAAGCCTAGCGAAGAGGTGAAGACACTGGAACACAAGGATGATTTTGGGGTGTTTCCAGGAGGTCGATTTGTTGGGATTTGGAGAGGTCGAATTGCTGAAGTGAGAAGGATGTGCAGATGATGGGGAGGCTGATTTTTAGGGCTAAGTTGTGAGTGCGCAAAGGCCAAGTGAGAGTTAGGTGTAGAGGTCGATTTTTTGGTGTGAGGTGGGCTGATTTTCTTTAGGACGAATTTCTTCATAGGTCGATTTCCTTTTGGTCAATTTTCCTTGGGTCGAATTATTCCATTTGGATCAAGTTGCAAGTTCTAGTCACTGTATTTTTCTTTGTAAATTCTCTGTAGGTTGAAACCTTGATTTTCTAGATTAATAAATGATGGAGAATGGTTGTGGGGGTATTATTTCTATTGCAATGTGTGATTGATCTGTTAAGTTTATTTCCGCTACATATATCCCTAGATGTTAAAATACCAATGATTTTATTTTTCAGTGATTCATGATTTATTTTGTTAATTAAATAAATTGCTAGGAATAAATAATTGTTGTGAGAAAATAAATCTAGGATAGTATTAGGACATTTAACATGGTATCAAAGCTTTCTAGATAACTCTGGGAGAGAGATAAAAAATCACTAGGGTTTGCGGAAATGACTTTATCTTTTTTACAACAATACAATTATTTTTAAATTTTGCAGCCGGGTTTTGTGTTCATTGTTGATTTGTGAAGATGGTAGCACTGAGTAGTTTACGATATAAAGACATTTTGGATGGGGTTGGTAATTCCAGTCCCTGGAAGGAGAAAATTACCATGATTTTGAAAATGAATGGTTTGTGGGATCTTGTGAACATAGACATTTTGGTTTGATCAGATGCAAACCTTGTAGAGAAGCATGATCTCAAATATATGAAAGCAAGTTGTATAGTTTTTGATGTACTTGCAGTCCCTCCTAGAATGCGCAGTTCTGCATGCTGCTACTACCACCTGCAACCGGAAATCACATATTTCCTCTAGAACACTCAATTTGGAAATCCTCTGAGAAAATCCCCCTGTGTGTGCTTTTCTCTTCCACCTAGTGTTGATTTGCTATTGCAAACCAACTGCGCCTAGATTTGCTCAACGCATTCTTTGTTCTGCTCACTGGAATAACTTCCTGACAACACCACTACCTGTTGGAACTGCTACTAGACAAAATTAAAGTTTTCTTCCACCTGCAACTAAATATCGACCTTTTTCCAACAATTCACACTGCTTGGATGGCCCTCTGCACATATCTAGAAATTTTGCTTAGAGAGTCCCTCTGAAGTTGTAAAATATCTCCTCATCACTGAGCCAATGATCTGTCTTCAACACTGCTTTGAAACCATGTGAAATTTCCTTAAATTGCAGCAATTGGAATTATTCTTCTAATTGATTAATTATTAAGCAATTTATTTGCTACGACAAAGAACGAATAATTCACGCTACAATTTCTTCACCATAAAAAATACCGCAGAAGCAAAAGTAGGAACTGAGAAAATGATAGCACACACAATAAAATTGACATAGTTACTTTTGGATAGTTGTCCCTAGAAAAAGCCAATGTGGGAAAACTGGTGCAACATATGAGGGTTTTATTATTATGTAGCAGTGAATAATTTGAGTAGAATCTGGATGCTGAGAACTAGCAATCCTCAGCATGAAAAGCTAGCAAAATTATTGAGTGAATTTCTCCCTCCTCCATAGGCAATCCCAAGTTAATGTTTTAAAAAACGGTAGGCTCAGAACCAACTCGGCCGAGTTGGTTCGAGCCAGCCTTGGATTTTGTGACCCAACCATTGAACCGGTTCGGCTGATCGGGTTAATACCAAGCTGACCGAGTTGTGTAACAACTTGGCCGGCTCGGTATTAACCCGATCGGCTCGGCCGAGTCTGTATCAACCCGGCCGGGTTACGTACAACAACCAGTGAACCCAAAAAACGACCTTTTTTTAATTTTTATTTTTTTTATTTTTGGGGACTCCTTGGGCTTCCCTGTCTGACTCATGGGTTTCCCTGTCTGACTTTGATCCCTAGTATTGATATGCTATTCATGGTAATGTTAAATTCTTAAAGTAAAAGTGACATTCTTCTTAATCTTCATTTTCATCCTTTTACTTAAATTTTTAACATTACCATGAAATGACTCGGGATGTTTTAGAGTGGTTCCAGCCTCATTGGATTTCATGTGGAAAAAGTAGAATTTTAGATTTCATTCAAAATCTAGCAGACTTATTAGTTTTTCAAGATTTCAGGATTGGGGGATTGGAATGTGTCCATTGAATTTTGTCATGTATTAGGGTATGAAACTCGTATTTAATCAAGAGCACCAATCCCTCTATGTACCTTGATGTTAGTGACATTGGTTGTCGAACTCCTTCGGGATTCGCTCCTAAGCTGAGAGCTTCTGAAAATGTCGCTCCCGATCCTGTTTTTGCTCTCGCTCCTCGCTTTCACTCCCGCTCCTAAGTAACACTAAGCCAGATAATGTTGGCAAGTCTAGCAGTAGCCAGTAGTACTAGTCACAGACTTTTGTTGTAGAGGCCATTTCTAGACTCCTTGGTTATGTGTTTTTGTTTTGATCTCTATATCATCATCGTGTATGTATTGGACAGTGCACTGGGTGCCATTTTGATATAATGGATATATTCATGAGCCTACTTTGATCATATGTTGTCTTCTATCTATATTCTAATGTTGTGTGTTTGGAAACATGAATGAAAATCTTGAAAATTATGTGTTTGTATAAAAAATAAATATTTAATGTATTTTTACAACGACAGAGTCATTGAAATCGAGCCGGCCGAGTTGATATCGAGTCAGAGTTGGAGTCAGAGTCGACCCTCGGCCAAGTCAAAGTTGGAGTCAGAGTTTTAAAACATTGATCCCAATACAACACCACTTAGGAAATCTGGTCGTCCAAAACCCCTGCGTAGGCCTTTGTGTAGATGCTACGCAACATGTAACTTGGACTCCTGGAATCTGCCTCTGAGTTAGGCGTCATGCCTGCTGCTGCTGTTGCTGGAAGTGATCCTCCGACCCTTTGGAAAATTTTCCCGGCCTCTGGAAGCTGAATCGATCCCCTACTCAACCAAATCGATTTGCGACTTTGAAGCTGCATGTGCAACCTCTATTGTATTAACTCGGTCTCTTGCTGCTCGTTCTCCGGAACTGGAAATCTTCCTCTGGACTCATTGTCTCTGCTTCCCTTCTAATTCGAACTCTCTCTGCTCAATTGCTGGATGCTCAATCTGCCAAGGAAATCAACCTCTCAAGTTTGTCCTACTCAACCCCATTTCCTTGCTCTTATAATCTCTCGTTAGAGAACCAACGACCATGATTAGATCCTCTTTAATGGCTAAGATCATTTCTGAGTAGATCCATGTGAGTTTCTAGAGAATTCTCACCTATCTCAATTAATAGTTGTTAATTAATCACTTTGTAAGTTATATGTAGGAAATATTTAATTGTTGATCAATTAAATTAATTAAGTCATCTCTAGGTGCTTTCTCCTGAAACATTTTATGGGTTTTGGACATCTAGTGTTCCTTAGCCTCTCTGATTAAATTCAAGACTAGGACACCTATCCGATGCTACAAAACTAACAGTTTAGGCCTGAGATGTTAACTTGTATAATCATATCTGTATAAAGGTGGAAAAATGGAGGGAAAGGTTAAATATTCCACTACATTCCTTCACATATGTGCTTATAGCAGAATACTATTGTACGTGATGTTTCCAAGCACCAACACTTGGTGGTGGGGTGAAGAGAAAGCCACACCAAGATCTAGAGGTATAGGTTGGTCATGTGGAAGCAGTAGACAAACTTGTCCTTGATGAGGAATGTGATATCATATGTAAGCAATTGAACCAGTACATCAATGGTAATCTTGCATTTGGGACCAGCCATACAGTTAGAGATTAAGGGAATTTGTCTTCACTTGAATGGAAGTTCTTCCTCACAACTACACTTGTGCTTTTACAGGTGGTAAACACTTCTTACAGAGAGAGGTGTTGGAGCACCTACTGTTTCATCTGTAGTGTCAAAAGAAATAGGTTGATTGTAAATCGCTCAAAGAGCTTGGCTAATGTGCATTACAACTTGTGATTGTTGTCACATTAGTGAGGAGTGAAAGATGGATAAAGCATGTAAGCCTTGAGATAAAGATCCAGAGGACGAGGATAATTGGAGGTTGGAGCATTGGTTTGACAATAATTGGAGAGTGCTCTTTATGATGATGATGATCACGGTGAGGTGCCACCCCCATCTACTACCATAGTTGCCTTCATTGGGACTCTAATAGCAGGGGATTCATGTTTAATTCCACTTCCATGTACACTATTACTTCCAATTTTGACTTAGGCTCTGGCTTTGGTTTCACTACCACATGGAGGCTCATGAGGAGATCATGGTGGACCTCGCGGTGCAAAGTTGCAAGGAATGTAGATAGAAATTAGAATATTTTTTCCTCCTTTGTCATTGCTTTATATGTCATAGAAAGTAACCTAGTTTAATGTTATGTCCCTTGGACCTTTCAGTCTCCATTCTTAATTATCATTTTAGAACTTATGATCTATGGCCTACTTTGTCAACATAATTCTTTGGTCATGTTGACAATTGGAAAATAGCGTATTTCATTCCATAAATTAATGGTCTACTTCCCATGCTTGAAAAATTTGTAGGTTTGTAATTACTAGATGTTTGATGCTTGAATATAATCAATGTTTTAAAACTTGAACTCAGACTCGAAATCGGTAGACGGTCAACTTGGAATCAGATTCAGAATTGGTTGAGGGTTAACTTGGACTCAGTCTCGGTTCAACTTGGACCTATCTGATTTCAATGACTCAATTTAGTAAAAAAATACATAAAAAAATTAATTTTTAATTAAAAAAATTTATTTCAAGGATTTCGAACCATTGGAGACAAAATATGTTTTTCTAAGCTCACTCTAAAACACTGCTTTTCAATACTTTAACACTACTCCAAAACTCCAAATGGTCACAAATTCTCAATGAGGGAGGTGTGAGGCAAATAAATAGGATTTTGTTTTTCTTTTTTGAAATTTAATTTTCCTTGTTGAGTCTCCCCCAATAAGATCGAGGTTGGACACTGTTGACTAGGGTTGGTTGGTATGCAATTGACTCAATCATGCTTTGAGTTAGATCAGGGTTGCGGGGGAGTGCCCCCCCCCCCCCCCCTCGATCCTACTCCACATTTGCGCTCCCGACCTAAAAAATTTGCTCCCTAATTATTTTGGGAGCGATGGAGGGAGCGTCGCTTCGGGAGCGATTTTTCCAACTGGGGAGTGGTCGGGAGCGCGAATTGGGAGCAGGAGCGAGGGGGTGCGCTCCCCCGTAAATCACTCCCAAATGCTCCCCAATTGGAAAAATCGCTCACGACTGGCAAAGAGGAACGCTCGCGCGACTAAGAGAGGGGAGACGTTGGCCTGGAGAGGGAGGGAATGGAGGGAAAGAGGGGAGAGGGGAGGGGGTGGGGAATAAATAAACCCTTCCCCTCTCATTATTCACTTCATCCTAAGTGAGAGAGACCAAGAGAGTTGGAGAGCAAGGAGAGGAGCTTGGAGGAGTTTGAAGAGCTTGCAAGGGGAGATTGGAGGCCAAAGAGGTAGGATCTACACACTAATTTAGCAAATTTTTTTTTTTTTATTTGTTCATTGCCAAATAAATAAATATTTTTTTTCTCTATTTCCCATTCCATTTTTTTTGTAGATTTAAAACTTCAAATTTCAAACATCGTGGTTATATTGCTTGGCATTTTCTTCTTCTTGGTTCTTTTTTTGGTTATTATGGTGTTGGAGAGTAGAAAAACGAGGGTTGAAAATGAAGAAGGGGATGAAGAAGTGAGTTATAGTGGATTTGATGAAAACCCTGGAGAGGAGTACCTTCGTGAGGAGGAGCTGGAGGAGAGTGAACATGAGTCAGCTCAAAAAACTAAACAAGACCAAACCCCATTGTGGAAATATGTTAAATAGCCCTGAAGCAGGGAAAGGGGGTGGAACCACTAAATTTCATTGCCCCCATTGCAACAATAATTACACAGGTTCATACACCCATGCCAGAAAGCACCTCTGCGAGAAAAGACCATGGGATGGAGATAAACAAATAGGAATCAAAACTTGTATAGGTGTGTCAACAACAGATAGAGCCAACTACATTAGGGAAGAGGAGGAAGCCTAATACAAATCTAAAAAATCAAAGGGTTTCTTTGAACCAAGCTCACAATCACATGCACAAATAACTCCTTCAGCATCCTCCCATGGCAGTGGATATGGAGGCACAGGGTCACTAAACATCTCTTTAAGGTGTAGAACCATAATGAAGGGTGTAGGAATGATGTGGATTCGAAAGTTTACCGGTTTCTCTATGCATGTGGGATACCATTCAATGTTCTTCGCTTACATTATTGGCATGAAATGGTTTCTGCCATAAATGATTCCCATAAATGATACAAGAGCCCTAGGTATGACAAGGCTAGAACCGTTGGACTTGATCATGAAAAAGCAAAAATATCACATTCTTTGAGTAGAATGACAAATTATTGGACTGAGCATGGGGTGTGTGAAAATTCTATCACTGCAGTAACTGATTTACTTTTCCTACTTATTCCATCACAAGTTATTCATGAAATCACTTCAATAAACGTTAAAATAAATATTGCTGCAGATATCACACCGTAATACAGAAATAAACATATGCACAAGAATCAACACATTGACACAAATATTTTGGACTAATGTCCCCAGAAAAATCCAATGTGGGAAAGTCGGTGCAGCAAGGGAGGATTTTATTATTTAGCAATTTTCTAGTACAACAGGATGCCAATTTGGCTTACCCACAGATAGACAAATTCTTCAGCACTTCTTCTGAACCCAATGTCAGCCTTGTTGACCTCTACGTGGCCTGAAACCCTCCGCGTCAGCTTGTTGAGACTCTGCGTAGCCTCTATGGCCTTCTGCATCACTCCTGCAGCCTCTGTGTGGATGATGCAGGCCTTGCTGGCTCTGTGCAGTCTTTGCTGCCTCTGCGTGGCTCCCTCTGGCCTTATGTCTGTCTTTTCTGTCTCTGCACTGATTTCCCATCTCTTTGTTCCGTACTTGCTGCCTCCTGACTGCTCACCAGACCACTGGTTCAATTTCTCAGCTAACCCTGCCCCAGAAATTGAACTGACTGGTCTCCCTTAGTGTATCGTCCAAGTGACTCTCAAGCCTCCTCTTATACTTTTCTTGTTGACAAATCAATGGCCAAGATTAAGTCCCTAATCAATGGCTAAGATTAGATTTGGCTTGATTCATGACTTTTGAACCATTCTAACACAATTTCATATTAATTCACATTAATATTTTATTCTCCGTAAGTTTAGACTTAGGGATTACATTAAAAATATTAATTATTTTAATATCTCCCAAACTGTTTAGAATCTTCCCAAACCCTTTCTAGGTATTGGAGATCTCATGTGCCTTAACCTCTCCACCAAGTTTCGTGGCTAGAGCACATACGATGCTACGCCAAATCAACACTCCCTCTTAGCAAGGATTGTGCTCTGGCAATACTCCTCACGGAGCATCACCCTGATCATCCGGCATCGGTTCCTGTGCTGATGCTAGCCTTCTTGCCCAACATCCTCTGCACTCTTGTATCTTGTACTGCTGCCCATGGCGTTGCCACTGCTACTGCCACTACTGCATCTGTACGACAACTCCCTCTGCATCTATGCTGTTGCTGGTCCTTTCTCTCGACATTGCATTTGCACTGCAACTCCCTCTTCATTCGTGTTGTTAACACACTCATTTCTACTTCTGAAAGGTGTTCTTTACCATCCCCATCTTTTCCCTGAAGTAGTCAAATTTTGACTTTCCAAGGGCCTTGGTGAGAATATTTGCTACATGTTCTCCTGTAGGAGTGTAGTTCAACTGTACAGCTCCTCGTTCGACATAGTCTCTAACAAAGTGACACCGGATATCAATATGCTTCGACCTATCATGAAACACTAGATTCTCAGAGAGTTTGATGCAACTCTGATTATCACACATGATCTTGGTTGCCTCCATATTTCTTCTGAATAGGTTCACTAGTGGTTTTCTAAGCCATATGGCCTCACACAAAGCTGTGCTTGCTGCCATATATTCTGCCTCAGATGAGCTCAGAGCCACAAACTTCTGTTTCCTACTACACTAGGAGGTCATTCCTGATCAAATGTTAAAACAGTACCCAAAGGTACTTTTTCGATCCACTGCACTTCTTTCCCAATCTGTATTAGTAAATCCACTCAACTTGATATCCTTCCCCTTGGTGTATAAGAGCCCATAATCAACTGTTCCCTGTAAATACCTGAGACCGTGATATCTCTTGTAGCCCAGATGGGATGGGAGATCCATTAGATGGATGTCAAGACGACATTTCTGAACGGGGTAATAGAAGAAGAGGTATACATTGAACAACCAGAGGGCTTTGAAACTCATGAGAAGAAGTCTCATGTATGCAGACTGAAGAAAGGCTTGTATGGGCATATGTTTGATTCTATCATTGTAGTAACCGATTTACTTTTCCTACTTATTCCACCATAAGTTATTCATGAAATAACTTCAATAAACATTAAAATAAATACTGCTGCACATATCACACTGTAATACAGAAACAAACATATACACAAGAATCAACACATTGACACAGATTTTTTGGACTAATGTCTCCGGAAAAACCCAATGTGGGAAAATTAGTGCAACAAGGGGGGATTTTATTATTCAGCAATTTTCTAGTACAATAGGGTGCCAGACTGGCCTACCCACAGATAGACAAATTCTTTAGCACTTCTTCTGAACCTAGAGTCAACCTTGCTAACTCTGCGTGGCTTGAAACCCTCCGCGTTAGTGTGTTGAGACTCTGCACAACCTCTCTGGCCTTCTGCATCACTCATGCAGTCTCTGCATGGATGACGCAGGCCCTGCTGGTTCTGCCCAGTCTCTGTTGCCTCTGCGTGGCTCCCTCTAGCCCTGCGTCTGCCTTTTCTGTCTTTGCACTGATCTCCCATCTCTTTGTTCTGTACTTGCTGCCTCCTGACTGTTCACCAGACCACTGGTTCAATTTCTCAGCTAACCCCGCTCTAGAAATTGAACTTACCGGTCTCCCTTAGTCTATCCTCCAAGTGACCCTCAAGCCTCCTCTTATACTTTTCTTGTTGACAAATCAACGACCGAGATTAAGTCCCTAATCAACGGCTAAGATTAGATCTGGCTTGATCCATGACTTTTGAACCATTCTAACAAAGTTTCATATTAATTCACATGAATGTTTTATTTTCCCTAAGTTTAGACTTTAGGGATTACATTAAAAATATATTATTTTAATATCTCCCAAACTATTTAGAATCTGCCCAAACCCTTTCTGGGTATTGGAGATCATATGTGCCTTAGCCTCTCCACCAAGTTTTGTGGCTAGAGCACACTCAATGCTACCCCAAATCAATAGGGTGTCCATTGTATTTGATGGATGGACAAATGTAAAAGGCAAGCCATTGATAAGTGTTCTTGCTGTGTCTGTTAGTGGTGCCATCTTTCTTTCAACATATGATTACTCAAACAAGTCCAAGATTATCATCAACATTGCAGAACCATTACTTGAAACAATTGAACATATTGGGCCATACAATGTCATCCAAGTCATCACTGATAATGCTCCTAATTATAAGGCAGCAAGAACAACTATTGAGGATAAATACCCCAACATATTTTGGTTTGGGTGTTTGGTTCACATAATGAACCTTCTGATGCATGATATTATTAAGAACAAAAACCAACTATACAAATGGATTGGTGATTTGTACAACAGAGGCAAAGAAATGATAAAATTCATTACAAATCATAGCAATACCCATGGCCTTTTCCGCAGTCACTGAAGATTGGAGTTGTTGAAGATTGCGAAGACTAGATTTGCTAGCTATTACCTCACCTTCAGGCGCCTTTTGAAGGTAAGAGAGTCATTGGCTAGCAGGTATCAAGTCCACACTGATAGGTATTAAGGGAAAGGGCTACAAATGCAACTGACACACAAGGTTTTGAACAGGTGGAGGAGACCACTCTTGATGGTCAGTTCTGGGCATGTGTGAGGCAAGTATTGGAATTCACCAAGCCCATTTATCACATGATTCAGTTTGTAGATACAGATAAACTAGTGATTGGGGAGGTGTATGAGCAGATGGATACCATGTTGGGGCAAATAAAAGATATTGTTCAGAAAGATGTTCCCAACTTGTATACACTGATTCACAATTGTGTGTGTACACGGTGGAATAAACTTAATGTTCCACTACATGCCTTGGCGTATATCCTTACGCCAAAATACTATGCATCTTGGTTGGGCCAACCTGCACCTGGCGGTGGGGTTAGGGTGAAACCCCATATAGATGAAGAGGTATTTACAGGATAATTGCAAACATTAGACAAGTTGATACTTGACAGGGAGGAATGTGCTAATCTGCGTCTTGAATTATGCAGATACTTTAGTTTTACTGGTTTGTTTGGTTCCTTCCATGCAATGGAAGATAGAGAGAGATTTGATGCTTTCACATGGTGGGAAGCATGTGGCGGCCAGGGAATTTTGCCAAAATTGTAAAAAAAAAGTTCTCTCACAAGTTGTAAATACTTCTTCAGAGAAGTGTTGGAGCACCTACAACTTCATACATAATGTGAGAAGAAATAGACTCAATGAAAACCAGGCAGAAAGCTTGGTTTATGTGCACTACAACTTGAGGTTGTTGAGTCATCACTGTGATCAGGCTTATGAGGATCCAACATATAAAATTTGGGACAACCACCCAGAGGACGATAATTTGGAGGATGGCACTATACATCTTGAAGAACTGGAAGTAGAACTTATGAGAGAGGAAGATGAAGCAACAACCATGCCACCCCACCATCCAGTAGCAGTGCTCGAGTTCCGAGTTTTGTTCCTTTGCTATCGCTGGCTCCATGTACATCCTCACGTGGAGAGCACGTTCCTTCTCGTTCTAGTTGTGGATTTGTGCAGGAGGAGACTACTAGAAAACCACCACGACCTGCTCAGAAATTAGACATTATTCGTGGTGGTAAGAGGAAGATGTAGATGATAGATTTACTTGTCTTTTCTAGTTTCTAGTAGTTTTTATAACTGTTGACTCTTTCATATTTATTATGATATTTTTGTAAACAATATATGACAATTTAAGTTTGAAGTTTGAAGTTGGCAATTATAACTCATTGGTAATGAATTATGAATATGATGCTTCGTGAAAGTTGAAAATTGTTTCATTTCATTTCATTTTATACATTTCATTTCATGTTAGATATTATTTGTTGTAATGGTTAAACTTAGCTTACAAGTACAACTTTGGTGATCAATGATGATAAATGTTATATATTGAATTTTGAAAGCTTGAAACTTTACCACTGATGAATCATGATTCATGAGACTCAATATGTTGTATGTTACTAACTTGTGGACGTGGTTGATGAAGAGTATAACTTCTAGATGATTGTTGTTATATGGTTCAATCTATGTTTTTTTTTATGTTTTTTTATATCTAATTCATCATTCTACATGTTTTTGTTGACATATATGCATATATATATATATATATATATATATATATATATATATATATATATATATATATATATTATGTAAAAAACGCTCTGGGATTCGCTCCCAATCTGGGAGCTTCTGAAAATGTTGCTCCTGCTCCCAAGTAACCTTGAGTTAGATAGTTTGGCAATAAACTGGCCCTTTGAATTTAGCACTTGGCTAAGTTAATATGGTCATTGATCAACTCAATCAAGTTTACCAAGTCAGAGTTTACTCAAACTGATTTTTATCACATTGAATGTACTATCGATGACATTTCTAACTTCATAATAATGTAGTATTTATCTACAAGCAACACAAGTATTCATGTCTTTATATATATTGCAACTAATCAGTAATTGCGGATTCAACATGTTTCTTCTGAATATGAATACATTATTATGTATAAAAAATGCTCTAGGGATGCTCCACTGTTGAGGTTTTCTGAGAAATTGTGCTCCCAATGCTCCCGCTTTGTTAGCTTTAACAATAGGAATATCCATTCTTCAAACTGTCAAGAAGGGAATTTCAATCCAATCAACATTGATACCATGTCGAAATTTTGAGAATCAAGTAATTAATGCAACTTCCAAAATTTCACTTCAATATTGACGTTTCCTGTATGTAGTCCCTCAGAACTGTCAATATTAGGGCTGATTTGAAGTATTTAATCAACAGTGAACAATAGTCAACACTTCACTTCAAATTACTAGGTAGCTCAAGTGAAAAGATACCAAGCAAGTGTACTTCAATGTCAACAGGTTACAGTGCTTATGGCACACTTTTTCATGCTTATAACTGATCTGAAATAACTTCATAACAATTTCATCCATATGTAATATCAGATCAACATGAACAAGTAGTGATGAAATTTACCAAAAAAAGAAGACAATGCAAGCTGAACATGAAATCTACGAGTACACAATAATCAGACAGATGAAACACAGAGATGAAGTTCATGTACACACAACTTGTTGTAGGTTGTTACAATCCTGAGATCTTGAAATCCTAGTTAGGGAAACCATAAAAAAGACCCTAGCCATCAACTCCTCCTGAGTAAGAATAGCTCCTAAAACAATGCTGGTCACTTCTGCAAAGATCCTGAACATGCCAGCATAAACAATAGTAAGTCATCCTTGGTGCATACACTAATCTTGTATCACACAAGCTCTCCATGCTAACATAGTTGTCTTCCGTATGGTTTGCAAACCCTAACCTTTTTGCATCACACAAGTACATGAACATACAACTTTAGCACTAGCCTCTAGTTCTACATGTGCATCACTGGGTGTGACTCGTGAGTCCACAAATCCTAGGTATTCAACTCTTGCATCTACAAAGCAGCAATACCTTCATGGAACATTAAGTATACAATAATCAAGTATTCTTCCAAGTAAGAGATCACACCAAGCTCTAGACATATCAAACTAGTCCTTGCACGATCCTACCCTAGCCTCACATCTTACAAGAACAAGGCTCCAACATCATGTAAGGCGTTAGTTCCACTTTCCATGTCATCTAGGGTAGAAGCCCTACTGCTATAGTAGGAGCGATGATAAACATCATCATCTTCAAGGTCATGTTCCCGTCTAGCATTTACATGCAAATCACAGTCCCTGGCATCAACAAGAGCAATCTTTCCATCAACATCCATGACGTCTCTCTGTCATTGTCTTCTCCTAGGGTTTCCTTGTTGACAACATCTAACTCCTAGGGTTTCCTTGTGAACCGTGGCATCTTGCTGCCTACATGACTTCTCCAAGACAATACAAAGATTAGAGTACAATGAATGATAGTGATTACAAGAGCTCTTTTCCCCCTTGGGGGGCCTGACAAAAAATAAGGATGCATCCATACTAGTAGCAAATAAGGCAACACAAATGGACTGCAAACAAATTAGGAGGTAAAAAATACAAATATTCAAGTGCATAGTTTGGAAAATAATTATGAAAGTCAACATATTATACTTGTACCTAATGTCTACATTAGGACAAGTGAATCCTAGGGATGTACCCTCTGCACAGAAGCATTTAATATAGAGTTACCTCTTGTAAAAGACGTAGAGAAAAATGCTTAAATGCAATTTTTTGGTGGGTAAGTAGTAGAAGCATCACAATAATTTTTAGTCCTACTGGGAGCATCTGTGTCACAGCTTTTGTGTTTCGATGACTTTTAACTGCATTCCATGATTCAATGTTGATTGGGTCTTGGTAATTCTTCTCTCCTCAAGGTCTAGCTAGTATATCCATCATTGAATCCCCGTGATTTACATAATGAATCTTGGGTATAATATGCCCCTTCTCAAATGGAATTTTCTTTTTGGAGTAATGGAGAACAGCCATTTTTCTTTACAATGTTTTAGTTCTTGAATTTCTTTAAATACTAGCTTAGATTCTGAAGAGGAACAGATATCAAGTTTTACTCTTGAAGCATACATGTATTGTGTATTGTGATGTTTGAAGGTGTAGCTGTTGAGATGCTTTCTTACGTGGAAGGAAAAGGGGGATGCCTTAACTTGTTCTTTTATGCAGGCAATATCAGAGTCATATACTACTTCCGAGGATGATGTGGGACCTATTGGTCAATGTTTAGAGGTATTTATACATGTTTTACTTCATAATGCGTACACAGTGTTTTTGTTTATTTCTTAATGTGATGGGCAAGGCCATATGTGGCTTATCTTAGGATATTGATGATATAGATTCTTGTTGTATAATCAATAGAGTGGATCTCAACTATCTGCAATTATTTTCTTTTGTGCATTTTGTTGTGTTTGTCTTGGGAATTCTTTGTAGTGGGTGAGCTGAATACAGTCTAGCTTTTGGCACAGATGTAAGGTCTTACGTTTAATTTTGACCTCTTTATTTAACATTTAACATTTTGTATTTAAATTTGACTAACATTTGCCTAATCTTTCATTGAATGCAGGATGTTTTGGGTCTTTCTCCATTTGACATTGAAAATGGATTATGGAAAGGAGATGTTGAATGCAAACAAAAGATTTCAAAGCTACTCGAAAGACATGGTGGTATTCTTGATCATCATTTGTTCAAAAAGGGCTATTCTCAACAACGATGTTTATGTTTAAGGTAAAGACGGGTTTTAAGCTTATTAGTATGAAATTTTATGGTACGATGGATTTTCTTCAAGTTGAAATTCAAGCAATGGGTGTGGTTTATTAAAATGGGACAATTAAAAACACGATCCCCAAAAATCCTAGGGAAGGAGGGGAAAAGTAAAATATAGATTTTATTTTTGTAAGCATATCAAATTATAAGGAAAATTTAAAATGATAAAACAAGCGAACAAATTATTAAGAAACCTTTTATATATTGAATCGCATATAACATTACCCTATGTATGGTATGTTATGGATCCAGCTGGCACTTGAGATCATAATCTAGGATAGGTGCTAGCCAAATGGCAACTCAAGAGGGGAACCAATGTAAGCACACTACCCTCTTTCCACTTTAAGCGGGCTTTGGTTGGACACAAGTGGTTAATTTGTAAGATTAGGATCAGTAAAGCTATGCAATGGGGCTCAAGGTGAAATGAAGAGTTAGTTTTAGCAAAACATAACTTATATGTTAAATTATGGTATGTTTTATGCTTAAGAAAAATTTACTTCAAGTTTTCAAATTATCCCAATATCAATTTCCAGAATTGCAATCACATCAACATGATAGCAAAACACAGATAGAACATAAATGTAAACAGTAGAAGACAAACCAAGACAAGAGACACAAGATGTGGCACCAGCCAGGGACAAACCCCAATGCAGGTAAACCCTTGATCAATTCTTCATATATTCTTCAATAATTCAACAGAGAGAGATAGTACAATTACACAATTCTGTAATTTTATGACAGCAGCAACTAAACCCTAACCAGCAAAGTCAAAGCTGGTCAAACAGGTCAACAATGACCTCAAGTCAACCTCAGTCAACTCGGCCTCCAACAGCAATGATAGTAACCCAAAACAGTCCGAAAATGGTGGTCAAACTGCAGTCAATGAAAGTCAAAGTCTGCAGTCAACCCTTGACAGTCAATGCTGGTCAATGGTTGGTCAAGCAGGGGTCAACGCTTGCTGTCCAGAACTGCAGCTTGCTTGGAAGAGACTCCCCACACTAATCCGCAGTCAAAGATACCTCTTCGCTGGTCAACGCAGTCAAAGTTCAGTCCTGTGGCTCCACGGTCAACCCAAAGTCAACTCTGCCCTAGATCAGACATGTGTCCTTCCTTCTTCCCACGTGTGAGTGACCTGCTCCTCCTATGCATACCCAATCAGACTAGGAGAGAGAAGAATGAGATGATGAGATGATGGGATAATGCCACAAGTCTCCTCCTTTTATATGCCACGTTGAGGATAAGTTGGGGGTGTAAAACATTGTTTTGCTTGTTGGCCGACCTTGACAAATTGTCAAGAAATACAACTAAATTCATATCTCCATGAATACATGTCGGAATCAGAGCATCGTTAGGTCAATCCTACACCTCTCGATGAGAGGAATCTAAGAAAAATATTAGCTGCCATAAATAAGGTGACCCACATGGAGTTTGGCCCTAGTTTCCAATTTTAACACTCCCTCTCAACTAGGGAGAACTCCATCTGCTAATCCATTTGTCTGTCGGTACTATCTCTGCCATCAATGCACTGCTCTGCACTACTCTGCGCTGTTCTGCTTTGTGGAACTATGAAGAAGAAGAAGTGATCGAGAATGTATCATACCATCCTCTACTGACCCGAAGTCGTCCCAATGAAGAGAGTGTGTCCTACCACTCTTACTGACCCGAAGTCAGTTCCAAAAGAGAGTGAATTATATCACTCTTACTGACTCGAAGTCAGTTCCAATTGATTCCAGATCAATGTCATCCTAGCATAGGGAGTGCGATAGATACATGATGCGTCCATCGGTACTACTATGGTCCCTATCCTCATTTCCCTACTCATTGGCCAGATGAGAGGTACTTCCCATGAGTCCCAGACTGCATGGGTAGGATGTCTTAGCAGGAGAAGGATGAACCACTCTTCTTGCCTACATGTTGCCACAGGGTATCACAAGGGTAGGCTGAACCACTCTTCTTGCCTACATGTCGCCACAGGGTATCCCAGGGGAAGGCTGAACCACTCACCCTATACATAGCAAACCACTAGGGGAAGGCTGAACCACTCACCCTATGGTTTCTCATCGCTCCAAGAAGTACCCCAAATCCCCTGGAGCTCCCAGAGCTAAAAGTATATATCATACAAGACCCTCATAAGAGGGCCCCTCCACGACTCCTAGTGATTCTCTGAAAGTCAAGAATTTGAACTTTCCCCGGGGCTTCATCAGTTCCAATATGATGGAGCCTTATTGCTCCTCGTTGTACCATATCCCAGATAAAGTGGTACCTAATATCGGTATGCTTGGAGTGATCATGAAATACAGGATTCTCTGATAAACGAATTCCACTCTGGTTGTTGCAGAGGATCACGGTAGTATCCAACGTATGACCAAACAACTCACTAAAGCGCTTCGGCAACCAGACAACTTCACAAGAGGTAAAAAATGTATTCGGCCTCAGCGGTGCTCCAAGCCACCGACTTTTGCTTCCTGCTCATCCAGGATATCGAAGCAAAACCCAAAGAGAAACAACACCCAGAAGTGCTCTTTCGGTCCACCACACTGCTTGCCCAATTAGCATCGGAATAACCATGCAACCTCACATCTCTGACAATGTATCTCAATCCATGAGTGGTTGTGCCCCAAAGATATCTCAAAAGTTTCTTGGCACCAATCCACTGTGACTTGATGAGGCTCAACCATATATTGGCTCAATGTGTTGACTACAAAACATATATCTAGATGGGAGTTCACCAAGAACATCAATACTCCTATGAGTTGACAATACTCAGAAACATTTCCCAACACAGGTCCGACAACACTACCTCATAACTTCTTGAAGTTAAGCTCCATCGGCATAGTCACGGGCTTGCAGTCCACCATACCAAATCTCTCCAATACCTTCACCACGTATTTTCCTTGAGATAGGAAAATTTCTCTTGGTTTTTGCCAGACCTCCAGTCGTAGGAAATAGTGAATTAGTCTTAGGTCCTTCATCTCAAATTCGAAAGCTAACTCCCTCTTACATTTGTGAATGAGAGGGTTTTCACTTGTCAGTAAGAGGTCGTCAACATACAACACCAGTATGAGAGGCTTATCATCTTCAACCTTAAAGTAAATGTTCGGATCGACTTCACTCCTAGTGAATCCCAACTTCATCAAATAGCTATCGATCCTCTCATACCAAGCTTGGGGTGCTTGCTTTAGCCCATAGAGAGCTCTCTTCAACCTACATACATGAGATTCCTGATTATGAATCTCAAACCGCTCGGGTTGTTCCACATAGACTTCCTCTTTAATCGAGCCATGCAAAAACGCGGTCTCGACATCCATTTGATGTAGATTCCATCCTTGCGAAGCAGCAGGGGCTATGATCGAGCGAATGGTGGTGTATCGAGCAACAGATGCAAATATCTCATCATAATCTACACCTTCCTTTTGAGTGAAGCCTCGAGCAACAAAGTGAGCCTTGTACTTTTTAGCACTCCCGTCAGCTCCATGCTTGATTTTGTAAAGCCATTTCGAGGTGACAATTGTTTTGTCCTGGGGTCGGGGGACCACATCCCAGACATCATTCTTCATGATGGAATCGTATTCTTCATTCATAGCATCTTTCCATACTTGATGCTTTATGGCTTCTTCAAACGATGTAGGCTCATTTTGAATGATGGTGCTCATAACGGTCAAGTATCTCTGGTACTTGGTCGACTTCTTTCTTTCACAGAAAGTCCCTCTGGGTGCAATATGTCTCTCGACATCTTCAAGGGTCCCCCTAAGCCATGAGGGCCTCTTCCTAGAAGAGGAAGTCTCTTGTGGAGGGGGATCAATAGGATCCATAGGTTCTTTAACATCGAACATCATTTCATCTTCCTTCTCATCCGACTTCCTAGTGTCAGCTTCTTTATCTTTCCTGAGAATAGGAAGATTGTCAACCTTGCTAAGAGCCATATCTTCATCAAAGGTGATATCATGACTTATTTCGACTTCCCTTTGACCAACCACGTAGATTCTATAGCCATTAGAATTTTCGCTATAGCCCACAAAGATTCCCTTCTTTCTAGATGCACCCAATTTGCTTCTTTTCTCTTTCGGCACATGAAAATATACAGGACTTTCAAAAATCCTGAAAGAGAGACATCAAGTTTCTTACCAGTGAACATTTCTTCGGGAGTCTTGGAATCCAATGCTTGCTAAGGGCATCGGTTTTGAACATATACGGTGATATTCACTGTTTCGGCCCATAGAAACTTCGGAAGCCTTTGATCATGGAGCATGGCACGAACAACTTCCACAATCGTACGATTCTTTCTTTCAGCTACACCATTCTGCTCAGGAGTGTATGGCGTTGTGGTCTACCTCTTAATGCCAACTTCTTTGCAAAAGTCATGGAACTCATTGAATTCATACTCGGTCCCATTATTAGTCCTTAATATCTTGATTCTCTTCTCGATCAAGGCTTTGAAGTGACGGAACCAGGTGAACACTTCATCCTTCTTTTTCAAGAAGTATATCCAAGTCTTGTGAGAATATTCATCTGTAAAAGTGAGATAATATAGATATCCTCCCAAAGAGTTCACGGGCATCATACCAGAATTGTCGGAGTGAACCAATTGCAAAATGTCGGAGGTCTTGCTATGGCTTGAAAGGAATGGTCCCCTTTTGAGCTTTCCTTTGGCACATCTCGAACATACACATTCATGCTCTACTTTGAACTCGGGCATCCCTGTCACCATCTGTCTCACATCGGGTAGAGCCTTATAATGAAGGTGGGCAAACCTCCGGTGCCATAGTTGAGACTGTAGAGATGTGTCGCAAGATATGACTCCCAACAAACCTCCTCTGACTTGATATAAAGAGTAAATCCAAAACCCAAGAGTGAAAGCATCTTTAAAATTCTTTTTCTAAACACGTACCTTACCATCGATGAATGCTACCTTGTAGCCTTTGTCTTCCATTACCGAAATGGACACTAGGGTCTTCTTGAGATCAGGTACATATAAGACTTCTTGCAAATGGATTGTGTTACCTTGATTTAATTGAAGAGTAACATTCCCTACACCCTTTATGGGATAGGTGGAATTGTCTCCAAGAATAATCTCCAAGTTTGTCTCCTTCTCTATCAGATTAGAGAGAGGTTCCTTGTAACCAGTGAAGTGCCTTGAGACACCACTATCAATAAGCCAATTTCCCAACAAGTCCGAAGGAGAGGTAGTGGAGAGGGCCGATATCAGATAATACTCATCTTGCTTATTGTTAACAATATTTGATTCATACCTGGAGTTCCTTACTTTCTTGGAGGGTTGACCAATTCCTTGATTTCCCGCATTCCTCTTTCCTTTGCCATTGAACCTGCCATTCCTTTGATTGTGGTTGGAGTTGCACCTGGAGTGATTTTGATCATCATCATGTGATGTGTCCTTTCTATTTGGACATTCCCTTGCATAGTGGCCAAATTTATTGCAAACGAAGCATCTTCCCTTCTTTCCACCCTTTGATCTGAGCTTTCCTTTGAAATGACCTTTAGACACAAAATTATTCTCGTTTTTGCATGAGAGGAGAAAGAAGTGGGGTTGCCTTTGCTTTAAGGAATTTCTTGCTCCACCATGCTTGTCTCTTCTTGAATGCATCTCGACATCAATTCTTCAAATCCTGGAATTCGATCATTATTGAGAAGAGTGGTTCTAAATATATACCATTTAGATGGGAAACTTCCAAGGGTGGTGATAGTTAGTTCCCTATCAGGAATGAATTCTCCAATCGATTGGAGATCATTCTTGATCTTAGTGATCCTTAAGAAGTAGGATTGAATATCCTCATCGTCGCCCTTCTTAATATCCTTCAGCTTGTTTTTGAGAAACAAAACTTGATTTGCATAACTAACATTAAACAAGCTTACCAGTCTATCGTAGATCTCCTTGGAGGTGTTCAACTCGGAAATGTAGGCCACCAGATGCTTATAAATTGAGTCTCGGATAATCTTCTTCGCTTTGACTTCACCCTTAGTGTACTTGTTCTTTGTGGTAGCCGATGCATTTGATGAAGGCTCCAGAATTTTACCCCTCACACTGTGCAATACTTCTTGCTCTTCCAATGTTAGATCAAGAGACATCTTCCATCCGTGATAGTCAGACTTCTCACGGAGCTTGTCTTTAGCCAGGAAGTGGGATGAGGAACCGATGAAGCTTTTTGATCTTTCCAACTGTTTTCGGTGATTTCTTTTTCACTGTTGGTTGGGCTTTGTCTTCACCTCAACTCTAATACCATGTTAAATTATGGTATGTTTTATGCTTAAGAGCAATTTACTTCAAGTTTTCTTATTAGCCCAATATCAATTTCCAGAATTGCAATCACATCAACATGATAGTAAAATGCAGATAGAACAAAAATGTAAATAGTAGAAGACAAGCCAAGACAAGAGAAACAAGATGTGGCACCAGCGAAGGACAAACCCCAATGTGGGGAAACCCTTGATCAATTCTTTGTATATTCTTCAATAATTTGACAGAGAGAGAGATAGTACAATTACACAATTCTGTAATTTTATTACGTTAGCAACTAAACCCTAACCAACAAAGTCAAAGATGGTCAAATAGGTCAACAATGACTTCAAGTCAACCTCAGTCAACTCGGCCTCCAACAGTAATGATAGGCAGCCCAAAACAATCCAAAAATGATGGTCAAACTGTAGTCAATGAAAGTCAAAGTCTATCGTTGACCCTTGATAGTCGACGTTGGTCAATGTTTGGTCAAACATGGGTCAACGCTTGCTGTCCAGAACTGTGACTTGTTTGGAAGAGACTCCCCACACTAATCCGCAGTCAAAGATACCTCCTCGCTGGTCAACGCAGTCAAAGTTCAGCGTCGCTGCTCCACGGTCAACCCAAAGTCAATGCTGCCCTAGATCAGCCCTACTTCCTTCCTTCTTCTCACATGTGAGTGACCTACTCCTCCTACACATAGCCAATCAGACTAGGAGAGAGAAGAATGAGATGATGAGATGATGGGATAACGCCACAAGGTCTCCTGTTGTATGCCACATTGGGGATAAGCTGGGGGTGTAAAACACTGTTTTTCTTGCTGGCCAAATTGTCAAGGTATACAAATAAATTCATATCTCCATGAATACATGTTGAAATCGGATGATCGTTAGATCAATCCTACACCTCTCGATGAGAGGAATCCAAGAAAAATATCAGTTGTTATAAATAAAGTGACCCACATGGAGTTTGGCCCTAGTTGCCAATTTTAACATTATAGCATAGTAACAATAGGGTGATGGAGGATTGAGAGCTATGCTCATCCATGTTGAGCAAATGGATTCATTTATAGAATCAAGAGGCTTGCAAATGGATGATAAATGGTTGTAGTTATTATTTTACAAGCATACAAAAAATTTCAGATGAGACGAATTTATTTGCATGGAATCTTACTAGTCCCTAATATGCAAAATGTAAAATGTTTGGAAATATTTTTGTAAAGCTATTTAGATTTGTAATTATTTTATATTACTTTATATAAAATTTTGGTGTTTTTTAAGGTAAAAGAATTTTATGGTATAAAATTTGGGCAAATCTTTTTTAGAAAAAAATGAAAAATGGTGAATCTTATTTTTGGAAAAAGCATGGAAAAATAGCCCACCTATGAATATTAGCCCCTAAATTTTCTTTACCAAGGAGTAATGAAATGATGCACAACCACACATAAAAATCCTTAGCTTTGCATTACTTTGATTAGATATTCAATGAAGCTCAATAACGGAATTCTCCCACAAATCGGAACATAACTAGAAATGGAGAGGGCTACTCTTTATATATAGTTTTACTGCATCTCCTTTACAAGAAAATATTAATTTTATTCATAAATCCATCATTTTCTCAAATGTGGTTGACCATGTCAGCAAGCTCTAACATCCTCATCAAATCCTCTCCATGTGGGGTTGTGCCACTAAGAATTTTTAGGATTTGTGCAACAACTACTTCAAAATAGGTTATGTGGACTTTCAATAAGGTGGATCAAGTAAAATATACGATAATAGCAAGTGCTCTCCTAGATCTCTTCTAATAAAAGTAACAATTATCAAGTCATCAGGATAGGGGGACACACTACAATAGGTTTTTATCTAAGAAATACAATAATCTCCTCTAGAGGAGTTCCCTTGATCCTTGTGCATAGGGAGGTCATTAGACCTCATTGACCAAGTAATATATATTAGCATAATCTTTGAGGAAGTGCACCCTTGATAAGTGTGCTAAAGTAGTTACATCTCTAAAAATACACCAAATTTGGATGAATGTGCATATGCCATAGGACAATGTTGACCAAGCAAAATGATAAAAAATGCTCCATGAGAGGTACACCCTAGAAACGTGCATAAGTAGTTGCATGAACGAAAGTGCCACAACGTGAAATAGGAGGGTGCACCATCAATATGAATCTCTTAGAATGCATGATGATGAAAGCTTTGCAAATTTTTTTCCATAGAGTAGATGAGATTGTTAACACAATGGGAGGTCTCAGTGATAAAATGTAAGATGACGTTTTTGTTGAAAATATTTTGATATCACTAACTGCAAAGTTCGATGCCAAAATATCTATCATTGAAGAAATGCAGGATTTGAAAAGCCTTACTCGAGAACAACTTCATGGGATCTTGACTGCTTGCGAGATGAGAAAAAAGGGAAATACATTAGAGATCAAAGAAGTTGCATTCAACGCCACAAACATAGGGAAAGAAAAGGAAGAACCTAAAGAGACAAGCTACATTTTAGATAGGAAGAAGCAAATTTTGTGAAGAAGCTGCAAATAGGAACTTATAGGTTCAAACATAAACTTCCTTTCAAATGTTTTGCTTGTGGAAGAGTAGGTCACTATGTTGCTAAGTGTCCTTATAAAGAAAACCATGAAAAAGGAAAGGATGTTCCAAAGAAGAATGTCAAAATAGGTTTCACTAGCAAGAAAAGTTTTTAGACACATGAAGACAGTGAGTGTTATTCCAGTGAGTGTTATTCCAATGATGAGGATGTTGAATCAGATCAAGATTGTCAATTACTTATGGCATTTGAAGAGCAATGTGCAAATGAGTCTGATAACAATGATGACTTTATGGATGCTTTAGAAGAAATTGATAGACTCAGGGTCATAAATAAGAATCAAGAAAATGAAATCAGTCTATATAAAGAAAACAACCTAATTGAAGAAATAAACTAACTAAATATCTGTTTAGAAGAGGCTAAATTAATAGAAGAAGCCTTGAAGAAACAAGTCCAAGAAAAGGAAAAACACTGTGAGAACTTAGAATTTGAAATTGTGAGTCTAAGAAAGGAACTTGAGAAAACGAAATATCTAAATCTTAGATTTGCTAAAAGATCTGAAACTTTAGAGGAAATCATTAAGGTTCAACGTTCTCCACTAATCAAGACAGGTCTTGGATACAATCCAAATCAAAATGGTGAAACATCAATTCCTATGAAATCTTCTGAAACAGGTACAAAAAGCTACACCGTTGTTGTAAGGGGAATCAATCATCAAAATAACAGAACTCGGCAAAAGAATGAAGGGTCAAACTATACTCAAACAAGACAACCTTCCCATGAACAAAGGGCAAGCTTCTCAAGAAGGTATTATACTCCTAGGTATTCTTACTTCAATGGTCAATGCTTCACTTGTCACAAAGCATTTCATTGTGTTGCTTATAAAATGATTGACTAGAGAAGAAAAAAATCAACATAATGCAAATAGTTCAAAAAAGTCTTCTTATAATGCTCTCTCCCCTCTTCAGAATGAAGTTGAATGTTTTATTAGCAATAACTTTGGTCATGAAGAAATTGAATGCAGAAGCAAGATAAATTCATCTTATCAACATGAGCAAAAGTCAAAACCTCCCAAGGTATGGAAAAAGAAAACTACTTCCTCTGAAAAATGTGGTCTAGCTTTGTATGCAAGAGATCAAGAGAATTTATGGTACATTGACAACGGTTGGTCAAAGCATATGACAAGTGACAAAGATAAGTTTATTTCTTTTAATGAAATTAAGAAAGAAAAGAATGCGACTTTTGGTAATAATTCACCTACTACTATTAAAGGAAAAGGATTTGTGGTATTAAAAGAAAAGGTCAACGCTGAGAATGTATTATTTGTTGATGGGTTAAAACATAACTTGTTAGGTGTCAGCCAAATGTGCGATCAGGGGCATGAAGTTATTTTAAACTTTAAATTCAAAGAATTGCTTGGTAAGAATTTTGGATATAGGTAAGACTATAATCAAGAGAACCAGAACTCCAGGCAATGTCTATATCCTAGAGAAGATGGCAAAGAGCACTACTTTTTGAGCAAATTTGAAGAAAGTTGGCTTTGGCATAAAATATTGGGACACCTCAACTTTTCTCAACTATACAAATGAAGCAAGGGAGCAGTTCATGACTTGCCAGACATCTCTCCCCCTGAAAATAGTATATGCAAATCATGCCAATTTGGTAAGAAATCCAGGGTTCAGTTCAAAGCTAAAGAATGCAATTTAGGTAAAATTTAAACCCATTGAACTTGTTCATACTGATTTATGTGGACCTATGAGAAGTCTCCTCGTGGTCAACAATTCTTCATGTTATTAATTGACGACTTTACAAGAATGTGTTGGGTCGATTTACTAAAGTATAAAGATGAGGCATTTGAAAAGTTTAAAATATTCAAGGCTATGGTGAAAAGTGAATTGGAATTAAAAATCAAATGCCTTAGATGAATTTTTCAATTTCTGTGAGCAACATGGCATCAAAAGACAATTCTCCATAACTAAAACTCCTGAACAAAATGGAGTGGTAGAAAGAATAAACAAAACAATTCAACAAATGGCTCATGCCATGATTGATGAGTCAGGAACACCTCACACCTTCTCTGGAGAAGCAGTACATATAGTCATCGATATACTCAACAAGGCCCATGTTCGAGTAAACAATGACAAAACTTAGTATGAACTCTGGTGTGGAAAACCTACAACTGTCAAACACTTTAGAATGTTTGGAAGGAAATGTTTTATAAAGAAAAACGATGATAATCTTGGAAAATTTGAATCTAGAGATGATGAAGGAATACTTCTTGGATATTCTTCCAGAAGTAAAGGATAGAAATGTTATGATAAGAGACTCCAAAAGATTGATGAAAGTATAGATGTTGTGATTAATGAAGCATCCGCAAGTACTAAAGAAAGTACAATTAGATGATGAACAATTCCCATGTAGGAAATGAAAATGTAAGTGTGCAAGAAAAGAGTCTGTTATGGCTCTGATACCACTTATTGATCTAACCCGGAAATATTATAGATCTGATATGATACCACTTGTTATGGCTCTGATACTACTTGTAAGTTGTTATAGATCTAACCCAAAAATATTATAGATCTGATATGAAAATATAAGACAATGCAAATAAACCCAGAAATAATATGAAATGATTCTTTATTGATCAAACCCTTAAGGTAGGGCAACACCATACTTTCACTCCTTAAGGAAGGAGAACACTCCACAAGCCATATGCCTGTTCATACAATAATTCTTGACACTATTTCTTGACCTCTCTCCATGTGGAGTCTCTAGCCTCTATATAGGCCTCATACATACAATACCATGGATCATTACCATAGTTCACTAATACCATGGGCCCATTACATTATTACTAACTACTTGTGGTCCCTTACATGATATGGGTTAACCACCTTATTTATTACTATGGCCCATCCCATTATTACATTATTACCTTGGGTACCTCCCTTTGTACCCCATATTATCCCCCCTAGGTATATAACAGAGTCCATCAAGGTATGCTTAGAAAAATCATCCTGAATATCAAATTTTAGGTCATAAAGACGCTGTAATACAAACTAGAAGAACATTTATTTGATCATCTAGTCACTTAGCTTTACTATCCACAATTGAACCTCAAAATGTGAACCAAGCAAGTAAAGATGAATGTTGGGTTAAGGCAATGAATGAAGAACTTTATGAAATAGAAAAGAATCATACATGGGAGTTTGTACCAAGACCTCATAATAAAAATGTAATTGGGACAAAATGGGTATTTAAAGACAAATTGAATGAAAATGGAAAAGTAATATGGAACAAAGCAAAACTTGTATGCAAAGACTATGCTCAACAAGAAGGAATAAATTTTGAAGAAACATTTGCTGATGTAGCTAGACTTGAATCCATAAGAATATTTTTTGCATTTTCCAGGTTTTGTAACTTCAAGGTATATCAAATGGATGTTAAATCTGCGTTTTTAAATAAGGATAGAAGTTGTTTATATTGAACAACTTGAAGGATTCATACTTGGCAATGATAAAAATCTTGTTTGCAAACTTAAGAAGGCATTATATGGGTTAAAACAAGCTCCTCGTGCATGGTATTATCGTCTTGACAAGTATCTTCAATAACAGGGATTCAAAAAAGTATTTGCAGATCGCTATCTATATATCAAATATGACAAAGACAAACTTTTGGTAGTAGTGATTTATGTTAATGACATCATATTTGGAAGCAATGTTGAACTATGAGTCAAGGATTTGCTTCAGCCATGCAACGAGAATTTGAAATGTCTTTACTTGGTGAACTAACATACTTTCTTGGTCTTCGGGTTCATCAAACTAAGGATGGTACCTTTCTTTCTCAAACCAAGTATCTCAAGCAGATTATGAAGAAATATGGACTAGAAGACTGCAAACTTGTATGCACACCAATGGTAACAAGATGCAATCTCCGCGAAAATGATGACTCCCCTACAATTAATCACCCTGAATACAGATCTATGATTGGCAGCTTGATTTATCTTACGGGTACAAGACCAAACATTATGCATGCAGTTGGCATAGTGGGACAATTCCAAGCAAATCCTAAGGAAACACATCTCAAAGCAGTCAAGAGGATATTCAAGTATCTGTAGGGAACTCACGATCTTGGACTATGGTATCCCAAAAACATAGATTTTGTACTTCATGCTTACACAGATGTAGACTGGGCAAGTAATGTTGATGATTGCAAAAGTACTAGTGGAGGAGCATTTTATTTGGGACCTCGCTTAGTTTCTTGGTTAAGTAAGAAACATAGTTCTATTACTTTATCAACTACTGAAGCAAAATATGTTGTTGTTGCTACTTGTTGTACTCAACTTCTATGGATGATCCAGACATTACAAGACATTCAAGTCACTTGTTCTCAACCTGTACCTATTCTTTGTGACAACACTAGTGCCATAAGTATCTCTAAAAATCATGTCATGCACTTAAAAACTAAGCACTTCCCAATCAAATATCACTTTCTTAGAGAGAAAGTTCTTGAACAAAAAGTCAAGTTGGAATATATTCCCTCAAAGGAACAAGTTGCTGCTTTATTCACCAAGCCTCTTCCACGTGATTCCTTTGAGTATCTCGAACAAAAGTTAGGAATGATTCTTGCCTCTTCACTCTACTAATTCCTCTAACATTACAAGAACAAACATGACATGTTCAGGGGGAGTTGTGGCTATGAAAAATCAATTTACATTATGTATACGGTTCTTATGAATGGTGGTCTCGTATGCACGTGGTTTTTGACTTAGATAGCCACATATGGTTTTCTGTGGTGATAAATGAGTACTACAAATTGAGGGGGAGCTTCTCATATGCTTCCATCACTTCATTATTGGCATTATGGTTCTGACATTGGTTTGCTGCAGAATGCTGAGGATGTTCATATGCTACTTAGGAACATATGAAATAATATTGGTTCATGATGAGTGATGCATTGTTGCAAAGTTTTATTATTACTGTTGATTTGTCTCTTTGTTGTTGGTGAGAAGGATATGATGCTATGAAACCGGATTCATCCCCCAGGCCCTACGTGTCTGAAAATCAGACATGATTCGGACGGATTCGTGTCTGAAAATCGAGACACGTCGTGTCCAATTGGGACACTTCGAATCTGGAATGTGTCCCGATCAAGACTCTTAGAATCCGGAATGTGTCCTGATTTTCGGACATGAATTCGGAAATCAAGAACCCGTGCAACATTATAAAGGCGTATTTCCCCATTCTATTTGCACATTCACTTGTTTAGTTTGTTGTGGGTGTTTGGGATCAAGGAACAAAGGGTGTGGGAGCATTTTCAAGGAGATTCAAGCAACATGTAAGTGCTAGAGCTTGTCAAATTTGATGATGGTGATACTATAGAGGGGTCATCCTCCACACCAGCAGATGCAGAGATGAATTTGGATACAAAGGAGGAGGATGCAATAGAGAAGAGAAGTGGTGACCATTGTTTTAAAAACCGGCCGTTTCAACTCTGATTCGGCCAAGTTGGTCCAAGTAATAGCCCAACCGGGTCGACTCGGCCTTTGAACCGGACCGGTCGGCCGGGTTGTTACCAAGTTGGCCGAGTTGGCTAATGACTCGGCCGGCTCAGTAATAACCTGGCCGGCTCGGCCGAGTCCGAGCCAACTCGGCCGGCTCGGTAACAACGGCCTATCAAGTCACTTCTGTGGCATTTTTTTTGAAATATCATTTTTGTGGACTCGCTAGGCTTCCTTGTCTGACTCATCGGTTTCTTTGTCTGACTCTAATCCCTAGTATTGATATGCTATTCATGGTAATGTTAAAATTCTTAAAGTAAAAGTGACATTGTCCTTAATCTTCATTTTCATCCTTTTACTTAAATTTTTAACATTACCATGAAATGACTCAAGATGTTTGAGAGTGGTTCCGACCTCATTGGATTCCATATGGAGAAAGTAGAATTTTAGATTTCATTCAAAATCCAACAGACTTATCAGTTTTTCAGGATTTTAGGATTGGGGGATTGCAATGTTTCCATTGAATTTTGTCATGTATTAGGGTATGGAACTCGTATTTAATCAAGAGCACCAATCCCTCTATGTACCTTGATGTTAGTGACATTAGTTGTCGAACTCCTCCGGGATTCGCTCCCAAACCGGGAGCTTATGAAAATGTCGCTCTCGCTCCCGTTTTCGCTCCCGATCCCAAGTAACACTGAGCCAGATGATGTTGGCAACTCTAGCAGTAGCCAGTAGTACTAGTCACAGACTTTCGTTGTAGAGGCCATTTCTAGCCTCCTTGGTTATGTGTTTTTGTTTTGATCTCTATATCATCATCGTGTATGTATTGGACAGTGCACTAGGTGCCATTTTGATATAATGGATATATTCATGAGCCTACTTTGATCATATGTTGTCTTCTATCTATATTCTAATGCTGTGTGTTTGGAAACATGAATGAAAATCTTTAAAATTGTGTGTTTTTATAAACAAATGAATATTTAATGTATTTTTTACAACGACCGAGTCATTGAAATCGAGCCAGCTGAGTCGATACCGAGTCCGAGTCGGAGTCGAAGTCGACCCTCGGCCGAGTCGGAGTTTTAAAACATTGGTGGTGACCATGATGATGAGGACAATGATGCTGATTTTGATGATGACTATGAGGATTGATGATTCATGAATCATGAGCTACCCACTGCCTTGAGGCTTGTATACTTGTAGACTTGTAGTTGTAGTTGTTTTGCATTTTCTATTTCTATTTGCCGTTGGCATTGCACTAGCTATGTAAATAGTAACACATTTTAATTTTGATGACTTAATGAGAAAACTACAATATCTTTATCTTATTAACTTGTCCTTATCCTATTGGATCATTGATGAATTGAATATGTATTATAAATTTATAATTTATCATTAATCATTTATGTCACAATTGTATTTGTAATTTTGTATGCATAATGTTACTTTGTAAAACTTACATCTAGATGAAGATCTATATTTGAATCAATGAATTTGTATCATGAATGAGAATGTGTAAGAAATATCTAATTTTTAATATATATATATATATATATATATATATAATATATAATATATATATATATATATATATATATATATATATATCTGAATGTGTCCTCTTCCGGGGGGTCAACGTGTCCGTATCTGACACTCGAATCCTCGTATCCGTCAGATCCCGAATCCCAGTGTCAGGTGACTTAGATATGATGTGATCAGAATTGATGTTGAAGAGTACGCACAGGTTGAGTGGGAGCATCTTCTATGTGTCTAATGGTTCATTGTTGGCATTATGGTTTCTTGTGCACTCCTTATTGCATGATGTTGTCTATGATGAGTTTAGGTTATTGCTAATGTCATCAGTCCTATTTCTTTGCTCAGTATAGGAAAATATATGTGATGTTGTCTCTATGTCATGGGATATTAATGATGCTTGAATTGCATGTGATGAAGTTATGGATGATGCCTTATTATTGTTGTTGTTGTCATTGTTGAAATCCTTGTTTATGGTTATGGATTTCATGTATATCTCTTGATGTAAAGGTCATGAAAAGACCATGTTGTAATCATTGTAAAATTCAGTCATGTATCGACTATTGGGATAAAGTCATTCTATGTATGTAATCCCATTATTTTGGGTGTTTGATGTAAAATTTGGGTCAAATATGTAACCCCATTATGTTGGGTGACTGATCATAAGAGCCATTTAGTGGAGGTCATAAAGTTTTGTACTTTTGTTGCATATTTTTAGAAGGTCTAGCATATGCTTAGGGGAAGCATGTTCAGTATGCAGATTTCATGATTCATATCAGTAGATTAGACTTACAGTGATGAGCTCTATACCATAAAATACTTCATTCAGTCTAGTTCAGTCCTTTGCCCTTGATGACAAAGGGGGATAGATGACAAAGAGGGAGAGAAGTCTTGGTGTTTGCAGGTGGTTTCCCAACACCAAAGTGGTTGTCATCAAGTCCAAAGGGGGGGATTGTTGAGATTATGGCTAATTTGTTGTCCTTGATGTCAACCCATTTTCCAAAGATGTCCTTGATGTCAACTTAGTTATAATATGATGTTTATGGAATTATTGTAGATGACATGTTTTATGGTACAAATATTACAGAGGATGTGAAAGGAAATTGGCAATTTAGTAACATAATGCATGAAAAATGTGAAGTTTGAGAAGTATACGCGATCTTGTGAAGAAAAGTCACGTACATATGCAGATTTTGTGAACAAAAGTCGTGTACATAATCCGAACCATGGGAAATTGGATACCAGGGGTCATTACCATAGTAATTGCCCATAGTATTGTGACGACAACGTCTATTTGATCTTGTCAAGCAAATGCCATCAATATTACCAAAGGATTGCTTGTGGTATTGGGAAAGGCAAAAGCTATATATGGAGATGGAGGTCAAGGAGTTAAGTGTGCAATGAAATAGATTATTCATGTGTGATCTTATCTGAAACAGGTGTGCTCCAAGGAGCAAGGAAAAGACTCAGATTTGATAGATCTGAAAGTGTATTGAAGACTAGGGATATACTTGCTTAATCTGTTTATGTTTGTTAGTTATGTATGGTGATGGTATGATCTGAATGTGTTTACAATGATATGTGACTTTAATAGTATGTACGTTGAGATTTTGGTTTGAAAGAGGTTGTGATTTGCAGCGAATATTCAATTCAATAGTTTGAGATCTGTACTTAAGTTTTTCTTAAGTATTGTCGTGTACATATGCAAATTTGGTTCAATATTGTCGCATATAAATTTTGTGACAATTTATTCAGTATGTTGAAATCTATACGCGGGTGTTATACATGATGATCACGTACATACGCAAATCTGTTTTATGAAAGTTGCGTATATGATCTAGGGTTTGCAATTGTTGCTTGGTGATGACATTTGATGAAGTCTGTTTTATTTGTCGTTGTTCGTTAATGATGTCTTGATCATAATAGTTGATATCTCACTGTGTTAATTAATGATTGGTGACTTGGCTTGGTATGGCAGGACAATATTAATAGTGTTGATTATTTATACTGGTTTGATTTGGTTCAATGATTGATCTTCTTTAGTGATTCGGTTACGATATTCGGTGATTCTGTGCTTAGAGATTTAGTGTTTTGTGAGTTGGAACCTATACACAGTTTTTATTCACAAGAAGCACATATATACGCAGATCCTTCTTATGATGGTGGCGTGTATATTCAAAGTTGAATTTGATCAGGGATTGCAGTGTTGCTTGGCTTTGAAAGTTGATTAACTCTGTTTTATTTTCCTACTGTTCGTCAAGGATGTTTGGTATCTGTCAGTGTGCTTATTAGTTTGGTTGAGATTTAGTTCAGTGATTGGTTTGCTTCAATATTCAGTGGCTTGATGTTTCGTAATTTAGATGGTTTACAGTGCTTCAGTGATTTAGATTTTGTGATTCAGTATTTCAGATTGGTACATTGGTTTGGGCCTAAGTTGCACGAAACGGGGAAACGGAAACGAGTTTCCGAAACGGGAAGCGATACGAAACGCGACCTCCCTAAATTTTGGAAACAGGGAAACAAGAATATATATATATATATATATATATAAATTATATATATGGTGCAATCATAAAGCATTAATAATAATGATACATTATAATTTATTACATTTAAACATTAAGATTAAATTTACATCACATTTATAACCTAAAAACAATTAAAAAACAAATTTAAAAAAAATTAAAAAAAACATAAGATTTTTTGGAAACGTGGGCTGTACGGCCGTGAAACGCATTTCCGGCCGTACTGGTCACATTTCCATTTCGGGAGACGTGGTGGTACGGCCGGAAACACGTTTCACGGCCATACCAAACGCGTTTCCGCGTTTCATTCCAGTTTCCAGCCAGAAACGGACCTCCCCCCACGTTTCCTGCAACATAGGTTTGGGCTTATTGCTGATATGGGTTTAGTTTGAAAAATTGATGAAAGATGCCCTACATGTTATGATGATTGTTTGAGACAGGTGGATCCAGTGTGAAAGATTGTGAGACGTGGTCCATGAAATATTGAGGGTTGCAGCCTTGATTGAAGTGGTAGGGTCTCCCTTCCAGTAAGAGTCTGTAAATGAGATCAGGGGGTTGTAGCTCCCTTCCAGTGGGTGCTGGAGAAAGAGTGGAGGTTGTAACCTCTTGTAGTTGGGTGCCTGCGTGATGGTAAGAGTCTGCGCCAGTACAAGATGTAATGAAGATTTTCTTTATAATAAAAGAAGACAGAGACGACAACGACCATGGTTTTCTCCCTCATTGGGTTTACACCTAAAATCCTAGTGTCCATATGTGATTGCTGTGTTTATCATGTGTTATGGTTTATCTTCCTTTCACTGCTTAATGAAATAATGATGCACTGGTTAAAGCTAAAAATGGAAAATTAGTTATTTGGATATACGCGGGTTGCATTCACTAAAGTCGAATACACATGCGGGTTGTCTGAATAACAATAGCGTGCAGTTTTGGGGGCAATGACTACTAATATCTATAAAAGATTGAAGTATGTGATTTTCAATAATTCCTTGGGCCTGTGCGGATGTTGCTTGTTGATTTGCATGTTTCACATTCACTAATATGCAGATTTTGCCTCTTACAGTATCTTCAACCCTAGTTTCCAACACCTATATCACCTAGGTAATAATTGTACGAGCAACATTTTAAAGGAATGGTACCTCAATTCAGGGATTCTTAGTAAGAGCCAATAGAGGAATGCATTAAGAATTGAACCTGTGTTGGTTGTGGTAAGCTTCCATTGGTCTATTACCAGACCACAGCCATGTACTGTCCTACCTTACCACAATAATAGAACGTAAATTTTTGCAACTAGTCTTACATGTAGTATCCTTGCCTTTACTGCCATTTCTTTCTTTATCTTGTTGTTTTTCTTTGACTTTGAACTTCTGCCACTGCTCTCACTACCACTAGCTTGATCATCTAACAAATTTGACCCAGGTAGACTTGGAAGTAATGTCAAGTGCCTCAACCAAATGTTCAACAAATTGGTGCATATTTTTCAGATTTTAGGGTAATAACTACCTCATTGTCTTCATCCACCTTTCTACCTATTGTAAGCAAGTGATCACGAATACCCCACTTAAGTAAACTATTTATAATCAAATCCCCTTTACCCAACTTAGTCTAAGAAAGTAAGTTTTTAAGGAAAGGAGTCATCCCTTTCTCTGATGTTAGTAAGTTAATTACACTCAAATCTCCTTTCTCCAAACTGATGGAAGAAAGTAAGCTTTTTTCAAGAAAGGAGTCATCCATTTATTTGATGTTTCATTCAAACCCATCAAATTTCTCCACAAGACACATGCATTCACTCCATCCTATAATTGCATAAGTATTTCATCACATTATCAACATTGCTCGCTATTTTTAGCATCATGCTTCTCCTATTTCAACTCGTCATCGGGATCTCTTATTACTTAGCCCATCACCACTTCATTAAGAAATGCCTTATTAATGATGCCTCCACTCATTATTTGTTGAGTAAACTTTGGACATTTGAGAGTGACACTATGATGATCTGTCATTTTAAAATTTAGCCACCAAACCAATTCCTTTTTATTTTTAACAATACCAGCCTCGAACAACCAAAAGGAAAAGAAAATAAATTTGAAGTCTTACCTTCGGCTATTTTTTAATTACTATTCTCCAATTGTTTGCTTCTTGGCCAAAACTTTTCTATGGTGATGCCCTCTACCTCCGACACTAATTTAAGCAGTCACGTAAAATGTATTGCTGGTCCACCTTTACAAATGTTCCTAATGCAAATAGACTAATATTTGACATACCCATCAATGTTATAACTGACAGGGGAAAGTAATTCATATTTATACCGCTGTTAGATTGCCAATATTATTAATTGCTTGACATTGTTGCTTTAGTATGTCTTCAACATATGACTCAACAGTGCTGCTTTTGTGACATTTGTGGTTTGCCAATCAATTCCTCAAACAATCTGTTGCTAATCATGCCACTTGGTCATACCTGAGCTGCCATTTGGAATTCTCATGTAGCCCACCATCAATTAGTTTTACCAGGAATTCTAAGACAAGTGTTGTCATATTTGCCATCTGCATTGAATTCTCGTGCAGTGGTTGACCTCATTAACGTTGTTTTCTTTTGGTTGTAATTTGTTTTGCTGATCAATTGTCATTGATACATGTGTCGTCTAACTATCGACCATTACTTGTCAGAATATGAAAGGAAATGATATCTTAACATCCATGAGACTAAAATTAGTCTATGGGTCCATTAGTTCCTTGTTTTTCGCCTTTTGCAATTCAATCCTTTTCTCATTCAAATTGATGATGTAATATTCCTAACTCGGGATATTCCTCACACCCCAGCAAAAACTCCAACCAAATATGTGCAAATGATATAATAACCTAGAAGTGATAAAATAACAGTGGAACAACATATAATAATGTAAACCGGAAATATAAGCATATACACAAGAAATGCAGCAAGAAAATGCTAAGCCATTTTATTATACTGAGCAATAAAATGAGTACAAGAGGTGACTAGACAGATGGCACCTCGACTTGCACAAGGCAAGTGAAGAAATACTCTCAGAACGACAAGAATGGCCTCTCTGTGTGGATGCTGCTGCTACTGCTAGGAAACAAAAGATGATTTGGGTCTGCTCCCCTCGGAAAAAGCTGAAACTCTGGATTTGGGCTCTACTCAAGAAACCCAGAATAACCTAGAAAGATTTCCTAGAATGGCCAACCCCCGAAAAACACCCCCTTGGGGTTTTGCGCAGTTCCTCAATGCCCTGCGCTGCCACTGAAGAAAACCCTCTAAACTCTGCCTGAAACCTTGCCAAAAATCCTCCAATGAGACAAGATCTGGATCCCTGCTCAACACCTAGCATAAATCCACCTGCAAACCCCAATCCAGCACTACAACCAAAAAGAATTGCATCCCTCTCCAAGTGTTGTGCAGTACTCCAAAACGTTGACAAAACTGCTGCTGAAATGCTAATAAAACTACTGCTGAGATACTGATGGAAATACCTTGCCCGAGCAGGCACTCGAAGTCCCCCGGGGCTAAGGGTGAGATCTCCGAACGGAGACACTCAATGCACTAAACAATGCTGTAAACTAGCTAAATAGCCAGTGTGCTCAGAAGTCGATATGACTAGCTCAAAATGCACATAACTGAATGATCCAAAATGAGGGGGCTCGTCTCTATTTTATAGCCTCTGCCTCTCACAATCCCTAGGCTCACCTTCTCCTGCGTGATTCCCCTCTTGCCATGTCTTCTTCCCTCCTGCGTAGTCCCTCCATGTGTCTGTGTGGGCCCCATTTCTGCGTCCCCCTTTGGCCCCCTTGGCTCCTCCTTAAGTCACAACGTTGTGCTACTAGGAAGTGACTTTTTATTCTTAAAGTGAGTTATGTTCCTCTGTCCTCACTTTTTTATTCATAAATAACTATAGAAGGCAAAAATTGAGCAAAATCGAATATTCCAATTAGCCATGGCTAATTAGGAATATTACAGATGATGAGCTGATTGAACCTTCCAACAATCCCCTCACTGAAAAGAAACAATGCCAAGAAATTGATGCTAACATATTCCCATAACTTTCTCTGATGTCTTTGAACGCATCACATTCCAAAATGAAATGCTTTTCGGCTTCCACTGCTCCAAACGTGCAAAATGTACACACCCGTTCTTCGCAAGCTTCTTTAGGCCTTTTCCATCGTCCTGTTTCACATCAAAGTTGATGCGAGTTGGTTCTTAATTGAGAAATAAGTGTTGAAGAATCTAGGGCATGCATAGTTAAGATGATTCTTCATTACATGATAACAATTTGTGAAGTGTTAATGCAATTTTATCTTAGCTTGATGTTTACTTCATTATTAGCATGTGTAAGTTAACTTTATCAAATTTCTCTCAAAACAAAAGAAACAAGAACACAAATATTTGGCTTACTGCTAGGGCCAAACCCTCTCCCTCTTGGAGAAGAAAACCCACACAAAAATTCTTCTTATAGAGATTCCATTGACGAATCCCAAGACCATGACCCTTGACACACTTTGCCACTCCAAGACCAAGACATCAATCCTTCACTTCTCTGAACATCATCTTCACTGCATCCCTGAAGCCAATACTGCTACATTGATGAGATCCTCAATATTGCTTGATGAGATCTTTCATCCTAAGATCATCATGTAGTCACACAGCTACTGCATCTTCACTTGTTGTTACCAGATCCTTATTGATCTGCATCCTTGGAACAATGAGATCACTGAAATGATCTCATGTTCTGTCCATGCTCGAGGTAAGGTTCTGAATACATATATCACAGAGATCTTTCAAAACCTTCATCATAGCTACTCATCGAAGTGCTAGATCTGAGTTTTATTACTACATACAATCTTGCTGAGATTGTCATATCGTTTCACTATACATATCTATTAGGACTGTGACAGTGTCTTAGATCATCACCCTTACGTTGATGCCGAGACAACAATGAATATTATGATCAAGACTGCAACTTCGATTTCTGAGATTGTAACCAAGAACAATGTCAATCACTACGGATGGTAGACGAGTTAACAAGGGCACAGATCTATAAGCCAGGACTACTGTGCGAGATCCATCATCACTGTGCCTTTGAGATCTTCATTTTTGTGCCTTTGAGATCTTCATTATTGTGCCTTTGTCCGAGAGCTTCATCACTGTGCCTTTGTTTTAGAGCGAGACTGCAGAGAGAGTTCCACCATATCCTGCCTGCACTCATACGAGGTCTTCTACCTACAACCCATCCGTAACCCAAGCCATGCCTTCCTGCACCCATCGACATTTCAGAAGATAATGCGAGTTCTTCCTTGTACCATCTGCGGATAACTTCATTGGGTATTTATAGTGGTTTGCGTCATCTTTTTTGGGCTGACGTGAGCCACGAACTGTTGTGTCTCTTACCCAAGCCGACATGACTTATATTAATCTATTTAATTCATAATTGGAGCCAACATGAAGGTGAATGGATATGTCTATCCCTTGAGCCAACATGACTTATATTTATTCATTTAAAGTCATTTGTTTGGAGCCGACCTGATGACTTCTTTATCGCTTTGCTTGCAGACTTCAGAAGGCTTGTTTTGAGGCATAGATCTTGGTTTTGGAGGGTTGTTACACTTGTTGAAGACTTGTATACATTTACACAAACTCATGAAGAGTTTCTATACACATGACATCACTCTTTGACATATAAAATAAACCCTGAAGACATCAAGAAGAAGTCTTTCACCCAGTGACACTTCTTGCTCATGAAACCCATGTAGCAAGATTACAAAAATAATTTATTTCCTTTCATTACATCAAATACAAAGATCATGTCATTATGAAGACCGAACCCAGTTACACTTTCCTCAACACTCCCTCTTAACTATGGAGGTATTCATAATGGTACTTGGTCATTCTCAATCTGAAGAATTTCTCATAAGAATCGGATTTGCAATCCATCTGTTATAGCATCGTTTCAACCAACATTGTTTCCATTTAGCAAGGCCTTGACTAACAACTCTATCTCTCACCTAGATCAGAGCACACAATGTTGGCAAGACTAATGGCTGATAGACGCATATCATCATTGTCTCTGTTAGGGTCATACCTACCTGGGTGTTCTCCGAGTATCCCCTACTAGGACTATTCTCATCTAGGGTTCCCAGTCCTCAAGAATATCGGCCCTCTTGCCCAGTCTTGTCTTGGATGCCCTACCACATCCTCAAAGAGTGTCGGATGCCAGATGATTACACAATCCTCCATTCTTTCTTTCAAACTGAAGACAAGAATGTCGTGTCTGACTCTCCCTCTTAATTAGGGCCGAGTTCCAAGTTTCTCTTTACCTAGAAACTTGCTCGAGTTCCTTTGTTCATAGGAACTTCCCAGAGCTCCCTCTTACTAAGGGACTATCATCTATGCTTTATAGGGTGTTCTAATCGACTGACGATTCAAAACTTTGATGTCATCAATTCCTTCATATGTAGGGCTCCACCATCCATCACTTTCCTTCGTCATGTCATTCCTTCGTTCCTGGAAAGTATCCTCCTTGGTTTTACATCTGGGGCTTCCTTCATAAGCTCATCTATCTTCACTTTTCTTCAACAATAATTTTTCTGGATCACAAGGTACATAGTTGTGACATCCTTCACAAATCTCCTTTCCTTGATCCTGCAGACATACCCAGAATTTTCCAAGAGCTCAAACACCAAAAACAAATCACATATTACCTTTTGGTGATGGCCTTCTTCCAGTGATATCTTCTTTTCCAGTGACATCTTCTTGTAGGCATCAATCATCCTGCATTCCTGTTGACACATCTCCCTATGATATCTGTTGTCAAGGGTCCTCATCTTTTCAGAGTTCCATCAAAGTCTTCACATAATTCTGGGAGGTTTCTTGGTCAAGTCTTCTTGATCCTCTGGATGTTGACTGCCTTCGTTATGGTTGCATACTTCACGATCTCTTCCAACCTCATATCTTTCATTCCCAGGAGCTCTCAAAGTTCTTCAATGGTCATCAACTACCTCATACTACATTATGAGGACATATTATGTTGATTTCATCTGGTTTGACTTACGTCTTTCTGCATCCTTTCAGAGGAGGAGATCTATTCCCTTTTGATCATGCTTGATCCATTTTAACTGCAACCGCATATCATGACATTACAATATCAAATGCAAATACAAATACAATCATACATACGTCATTTTTCCTTCAGGTATTTTCCTGTAGCTTCCTTGATTGGAAAGATCTTCAATCCCTTGGTCTGCTTCATTCTTCAAGTCATTGAACCACCATCTCATGAGTTCCAAGAGTTGGAATTTCTGACGAGACATTTGTTGCCTTTCTAGACTAGGAGATCCTCTACTGAGATCTCTATCAAAGATCCTTCAGGATCTAGTACATCCCCATTTGGCAAATGTTTCCATTGTCTTGAATGACTTCTTCCTTTCTTTTAATGTACAACAAGATTCCCAAGAGCTATGTTCTTCGTGATTCCATACGAGCTCTTGCTTCCATGATGCCATGATGCATCTTCTTACTATGTTCATATCTCCAGGGATTTCTGATAGGATCCTTTTGAGAGGGACACCATCTTATTATTACTCCCTCTTTCTTTGATCCTTTCTTCAGTGTCCTCCATCCTTTAGGTAATCTTTCCATAGTACTTACCTTGTCAACCTTTCCTTTGCACATATTGAGTCCTTTGTCTTTCTCTATTCAGCATAAAGACCACCAACTATTGATCGAGGTAAACCTTTTTGTTCATGGACTTTTGTTACTTTGCTTATCAATATCAATATCAAATGATGATTATTTTCTCAGCATTTTTGTCAAATCTCGTAATTGAGATCTCATGAAGATATTTCTTCATTCTTCTTTTATTGCATTTCCGATAGTATATATTTTAGCATTTCATGTATCCTTCTTATGTCTCCTTTCTTACTTCATAGGACCTTAAGAGTTCTCATAAATTCAAAGGAGATCTTGATATACTGACTTCTCTAAGGATTATGAAAATCCTTCTTATTCCATGCAAGAAACTTTGACAACCCATACAACATACAAATCTTCTTGCAAAGAAGTCATTTAAAAAATAATTAATGAAAAATACTTACTTGAGATGTGAAAATAAAATCTTCACGTTGAGCATGTTGGCAGTTGATGGAGTAGGTGTGTTGATGCTTCCTTCGGTTGAGATCTTTGATAGGAAAACTGCCTTCCTTCCCTTCGAGCCATCTTCATTGATATATCAACAGACTGCTGATATAATTTGGTAAAATGCAGCATCGACTTGTGATTGCAAGTGTATTGCCATTGACATCCAAAAACCCCTTCTGTTGTAGATTTTAAATTGCTTCCTATGGTTTCAAGATGATGTAGGCTCCAATTTTAGATCGTCCCGGCTGCCTTGATCTTGTGGTATTTAGATGATGATTACTTGAGACAAAGTCTCTTGCTGATATAGGTAGTAATCCTTGTTAGGTTGATCCTTTGATCTAGGGTTTAGATCTTGATGTTCTTGCTTTGATCCTCTGCTTAAAACTTTATCCCTGTATGTCTCTTTTCTGCCCTTCCTTGACTGTAAAACCAATCCCTTTGATACCATGTTGAAGAATCTAGGGCATGCATAGTTAAGTTGATTCTTCGTTACATGATAACAATTTGTGAAGTGTTAATGCAATTTTATCTTAGCTTGATGTTTACTTCATTATTAGCATGTGTAAGTTAACTTCATCAAACTACTATCAAAACAAAAGAGACAAGAACACACATATTTGTTTTACTGCCAGGGCCAAAACCTCTCCCTCTTGGAGAGGAAAACCCACGCAAAAATTCTTCTTATAGAGATCCATTGACGAATACCAAGAAGAATAAATAAGGTGATCCACATGGAGTTTGGCCCTAGTTGCCAATTTTAACAATATATAAACCAAAAAGAGTAGGCGATAGAGGGCAACCTTGCTTGACTCCAATGTCACTTTTAAAGATTTCTGAAATACCCGCTGAGGTTCTAATTTTCACTCACCTCTTCATAAAGTCTATGAACAACGACTCTATAATGCAAAGGAATTTCAAGCTCTTCCATTCTACGCCACAACTTATCTCTAGGGACTTTGTTAAATGGCTTTTTGATGTCCACAAAGCAGCAAAATGCTTTTTCTTTGTCCCCCCAAACCTTTTCGATAATGTGTTTCAACGTGATACCATGATCCACTGTAGAATGATTCGGCCTAAAACCTGCTTGTCCTTTTGCTCTCTTTTCTTTAACTTCTGCCCACTTACTGATTCTATTTTCTACCATGCTACTGAAATGGTTTGCAAACAAAGGATTGATCATAATGGTTCTATAATTGGAAAGATTATTAATGCCTCCACTTTTAAAAAGGGGTATTGCTAGGCTAGTTGTCCAATCTCTTGGGAGTCCTTGCTGAATGATGTTGTTGAATATTTCCATGATGTGCGGTGCAAGAGTGTCCATTCCCCATTTTAGATACTCTGCTTGAAGTTCAACCAAGTCCTTTGCCTTTCTTGTTTTCAGCTTCTTAAATTCCAATCTCCACCTCTTGTAATGTGAAGAGCTTTGTAGTTGTGTCGATCTTGGGGGGAGGCTCAACCTCTGATTCTTTCTCATAGAGTTGTCTTGCATATTCAAACCATTGATTGACTATAATATTATTTTCAATTTGCTTCTTCTTTGGTTTATGTTCCTGCTAGAAAAGCTTTGAGTTATTCTTGCCTAGATATATTAACTCTTCTCCCCTTGTTTGCATAAACTCGTCCTTTTTCCTTTTTAGTATCTTCTTATATAACTTTACATTCATCTTCTCCTTGCCTGTCTTTTTCAAGGTTCTCCTTGCCATTTTGCATTCCTCATTGAACCAAACATTTACCGGAAAACAATTTGATTCTGATTTCCTATTTTTTGCTCTTTTGCACTTTTCAAGTGCACTTTGAATTATATTTGTTAACGCATGACTATTGAAGCTTCGGAAACCAGTTTTGTCCTTCTGAATTAATTTCTTTAGCATTGTCTTGAAGATAGTACAATTTTCTTGTGTTAGATGAATTTTGCCCTTTGATAGTGATTGCCAAGAGCATTGGGTTTTCCTCCTATGCTTCCTTTCTTCTAACCATGATAACTTTATATAAATTGGGTTATGGTCTGAATTTAAGTCCCAAATATGCTCTCCAAAAATGTTGACTTCCATTAGCCTTTGGTGGCATCCCTTTTCTGATATTTGACTGTCTCGTTTTGACCTTTTTGATCTAATCAATTTGAAGTGTGGTAGGCTAAATTTTAATCAAAATGTATCTTTTCCGGCTAAAATTCAGGCATGTTTCCAAGCGATTGGTACCCTACTAAGAAAACGTGATCCTTTAATATATGACTGCCCTGGGGGTATTCTACATATCTGAATCGATCTGGGAGCATGCTCAGCAGTGCTTCCTGCAGACTGGTTGAATCACTTTGCTGGATTTGGGCAAAGGTGGCTGAAAAAAGTGCATTTTGAATAATACATAAAAATGTGACGAGAAGCTTTAGGCAGGCATTGAAGGTGTCTAAACATTCTATGTTTTCAGCCTTTCCTGGTTTGCCATCACTGATACCTGGAGAAAAAATCTTTGCCAATATTGCAATCTTGGAGTAGAATAATATCTATTTTAATGCAGAAATGGAATCAGCACCTTGAATACCTCTACTGCAACAAGATAGTGCAATGTTATCATCTGATATCTGCAATTCCATCAATCCAAAATTATTATTGCCAGGTTTCAAACCAAAAAATGCCAATTTCTCATCCAGTTATTGTGAACAGTTAAAAGAGGGTAATTTGTGGCACATTTAGACAATGTCCAGCTTTGATGTCCATGCCAAATTGATAATTATTGGATGGTAAATTTGTAGCTGGATGAATTTATTAAAACTGTACTTAAATGATATATTTGGAGGCTAGCTGATATTTCTTCTTTGATTGTTGATAACCTCGCAGGTATTGCTTTTCATTAATTTGTAACAAGATAAGTAATGATAAGCATTGGGTGTCTCTTGCTGAAGATGTTGATCCAAAGTTAAGGCAAGAGATTTTCTGGTCTATAGTTAAGGCCCGATCTATCGCCAAAGCAGCTTCCCATGCTCGACAAGGTTTACAACTGGAAGATGTCTTGAAGAATCCTACTCATTCGGGTCTAAGTCAGGACGGACCATCAGAGCTACAAACCTCGCTGAGTGATTCTGGAAATCCATATCAGCCTGCTTTTCCTTCTAAAATATTGCCACCGGATCTTGAAAATAAGTCTGAAGGAAAAGCCTTATGCTACTTGGAGAGGAACAAAGAAAATATTCCTTCACCACCTAAAACACCCAGAAGGTAGATTACTGTCTTCATATTAATTTTTCTTAGCTCTGTCATTCTTCTTTGAGAACGTTTTCTCAGTCCCTTGACAGTCATTTGTGCTTTTCTGTCATATGCAAACAGAAAATTGCTGCCAGCATCATCGGTGCTTTTGAAAGGATATAATGATGCAACAGTTGAAGATGAGATTCCAAAGGTATATACGAGTGTGCTATTCTGGTTTCATTAATTTGATGGACCTTCTTTTGCTGTGTGCATGCCGGACATGGCATTGACTGTAAATTTAAAGATTGTTGAACTGTCTTTGAGTGTAGAAATCTAATTATAATCGGTGCATTTTTTCCCTTGTTTTCTATTATCTGCAGGTTACTGAGAGGTCTTTGCGGAAAAATTCAAATGTACAGAAAGCAGTAGGCACTCAAGGGAGAATGTCACTTGTTAGAATGTTAGCAAGCAAACAATGAAGTTAGATTTCAAAAGCAACTGATAAGGTTGGGTTTGAAAATACTCACCTACTTCAACTTGTAAAGTGATTAGTTTTGAATCGATTGGTGCTCCAATCGTTTTCATTGTTTGACCATATAATTTCGTAGCAGTCATCATATTCTTCATTGCGATTAACAAGTTAGACAATTTGTATCTTCAAGCCTTGAAATTGGGCTATTTTTTTATTGCTCACTTGGAGAACTTAATATGAAGAAATTCAGTTTTCCTCTATTAATTTTCATGTGAGAAACTTTACAACAGCAAAAGTTTATCAATATTATAAGTTCTTTTACTTTGTGAATGCAGTCTCGCATCTAGAAAATGAAATATGTGAGACATTTAATGAGATGATGAATTTTGATCTGATGAGAGAAATGACTAAAACTAAGTGGCTGGCATTACTGGGTACTATTTCAAAAGCTAACCAATAAAGGTAAGTGGAAGCACGTGTATATAATAACAATACTTGAAGGAATAAAAATTAAAGTTACTTTCCTTGCATATTTCTTCAATATTGTGCCTATATTGGTGATCAGAAAAATATATTTAGACTATTGTTACTTCTTTGGTTATTCTTTGTGAGGAGTTTCTTAGCAGGAGGATCGGGTATTTTTACACCACGAAAAGTAGATTAACATGAAATGTTTCATGAAATAAAGATTTGTAATTTGATGAGAGATGGAAAATCAAATTATTCAAAACTAGTCATTAAAACACGCTTGTGCATCAATCGTATCAATCGTGTCAATGGGACCTTGGTTGAGTGGCATCCTTGATGTGGTGTTACTTAGTCCACGAGCGTGCAATTATGGTTGTATTTCATCCCATTGAAAGCAAATTCCTAGGTGATTTTGATGGAATAGTTATCATCTTTAAACTCAGTACTTATGCTGAAGGAAGTTTGTATTTTGTAATGAAGTCGTAGATTAAGTGTGTTTCTCAAAGAAACTCTAATAATATTTTGGTTAATAAGGCTAGTTGTTATAGTTAATAAGGGTTAATAAGGGTTTTGAGGTTATTAATAACGCATCTGGTATATCGTGCATTAAAATAATTGAATTGAATGTTAATAAGGAAGAATTTAAACTCAATAATTATGTATGAAAATACACGGTAGATCTCATCATAAACAATTTAAAAATCTACTAATGATCCAAAATTAAATGTTCAACTTACCTTTGTAACTTCATTAATTACATGGACTTAATAAAGTTTAAAGAACATTTCAAAGATTGAATTGCAGAATAAATGACAAGTTGTCAATGGAATTCACTCTTGGGATGGTCTGCTTCAAATAGGCATAAAATTAATTAAAAAGATGCAAAAAAAAAAAAAAAAAAAAAAAACATGAAAATGCTTTCTTACATCAAAAGCATTTCCAACATGCAATGAAAATGTCTTTAACTATTTTATAAAGACTAGCACTATTTGAACACTCTCTTTGGCACCTTCCCATAAATAAAAAAGCTTTATGTTTACTCTTCATAAGAAAATGCGATGATGTCATTCAAAAAATATTTGCTTCAATATATAGTAATGTAATGTTCTATTGTCTAATGGTAAATTGTTAGAGTTTTGTGAAGGAGATCATGGTTCAAATCCCATAATATATCCTCTTACCTTTTTACATGTGTAAAAAATATGGTATTTTAATACTACAAAAAATATGGTTAAACATATAATACGTGGGTGCTTGCAAGCATTAAAGATATGATTTGGACAATAAAATATTAAATTTTTAAATCCCTTGAAAATTTCAACCTTAACACATGGAGTGTTATTTAGGAATCTTTCAATTTGTCCATGCGTTATATGTTCATTGGTCTTTATGTCAATGCGTTGCCATGGCACATGTGAGCTTGTCATGTTGTGTTAGTCTTCATGCCACTCGTCAATGTGTGAGTGCTACATGTCATTGCTGCCTGTCTTTTGCCTTCAACTTTTCAAGACCATAACTTTTGCATACAGTGTTTGTATGAGCTCATTCAAATTACATTGGAAAGCTCTTCGATATGATGACATTTTCATCATCATTTTAGACCATCAATTTGGATCAGTTGTGGGAATCCTCCTAGATCAACTAATTAACATGAAAATTGAAGAGTTCATGTGAAGTTTGATTCTTTGCTTTATGGTCTCTTCTAATTACATATTATATGTTTGTGTGAAGTGAGAACATTGATAATAGATGCCAATATTATATCACATACCATTTCCAAGGTCTTCATTCTTGTGTTCCTTTGCACACGCTCCTTCCATTTTTTAACATTAATTTTTGGTAATTCTACGGGTGGGAAATGGATCAAAATTAATATATGAAATAGGGAAACAAAATGGAAAAAGGAAGGTCTCACCTTTTGTATTACAACGATGAAATAAATATCCATTCTTGTGATAAAAGGAAAACAACTTGAAAGTAATTACTTTTGGCTCTATAAATTATGAAAACAATTATCTCTTCTTACTTGTAGATTTATTTGTAGTGGATTACAATGTATAAGCAAGAATCTATATAGAGATTGTTAAGGATACAAACATCGATTTATTTTATATTGCATTTATGATCTAGTGAATAAGGAGACAAAAAATTGATACCTATCAATAAATTATTTGGTTGTTATTCAATACGTGATTTTCGGATTATAAGTACTTTGAAAACTTGATGGAGGTACCATGGATTTACGTATATTGGATTAGTTTGGTTCATTTTCAAATAATTGTGTCGAAAATGAATTTGTGAAACCCAATAGCTTTGAAATGATGGTGGATAAAAAATTCTTCATATCCTTGGTATACCTTTTAATCATACACGTTTAAAAGTGGCCAAGGTGGCTAAACAGGATGATCGCTGAAACTATAGCCTTTGGAAACAATTGCAACATCTTAATTAATTCATAAGAAAATTTACTAATTAATATATAACTTCAAAAAGTGTTCTATCAAGTTGGAAGTCAATTTAGAAATATCCCCTACATTGAAGTTTAGTGGATGCTATTTTCTTGACCTTTTGAAAAATATGGACCTTTTAATGTCACTGTTTTTTTGGGATAAAGCTTCCTAGTTTACACTGAATATTGAGGGTAAATTGCAAAGGTTGTTTTGTTCTAATATCAAATTAAAAAAATCCAGTTATGTATATTCATCTTTTGCTTTATTACTTATATAGGAAATGATAAACACAATGGAAATAACAAATGATAGTTCACTCTTGTTGGTGTTGACAAGTGAGGATTCTCGAATGATAGGTGGAAATAACTATGAGAATATTGCTAAAGAGCCAATATTGTAATTAATTAGAACCAGAACAATTTTTTTCCTAGAATGAGTATAGCTAATATGTCCAATGTATGAAAAGGTAATACAAGTCTTGGGAAATAGGCACTATTCGACGTGTTATATTATGTGCACGATTAGCCCCACATGATTCATTATGCCGGGTGTAATTAGGGTGCGTGGCGGGGATGGGGGAGGGGGACAGTTATAGAAAATCGTGGCCCTCAAGTTTTCTTTTGGGCAATTTCTTATGTCCATTTTTTGACATTTTCATCACACATTTTTTGCTTTTAGCGATTGTTGGTGCATGATGGTTCAATGCATGGTTTTGTAATTCCAATTAAGGAACTACTCACAGGGGTTTCATTGGGGGAGCAATACCATAGCACATGCATTCATATTGGGGGATATATATTGAGGAGAAAATGACAATATTTTGAGCATATAATAAGGGGTAAAGGGTTTTTATATTGGAAGGTATAAAAAATGGAGATTAAAGTTAATGAAAAATATAAAGGGTATAAAAAATATTAATGAAAAAATGGATACCTACAATATGTAGTGAAAGTGAGGGTTTTTAAAATTGGGAATGTATATTGGGTTCATATTGGTATGGGGTTAAATAATGTGATTTTTAGAGGTATTTTCCAATTTTCGGTCAAATTAAGGGTATTGTTTAGTATGTCACGAACACATGTTATGTGTCAGAGGTTGATTGAGTGAAGCCCTCGTCAAGCTACTATTATATTCTCATCTAAGATTAATTGACGGTTTATGTATATTCCATGATATACATATTGTATTGTAACATTGTAAAGATCTAATCTATTGAAAAATCTTTCTAGTTTTCTTGATTTGGATTTCCAAGTTCATCTATGTAGGGGGGTTTATAGAAAGCCATAGCCATCGAAAAAAAACTTGGTGATTTCTTGTGTCCGTTTTAGTGGGTTTCATCATAAAGTTTTTGGTTTTAGCTGTTTTTGGTGCATGATGGTTTATCACATGGTTTTGTAATTCCAGTTAAGGAACTATAATTGTAATCACATCCAGGATTAAATGGATTGAAGGTTTATCGATAATTTAAGATATATATATATATATATATATATATATATATATAATAACATTGTAAAGATAGAATATATTGAAATCTTTCTAGTTTTCTCGATTTGGATTTTCGAGGTAAAATTTGTGTTAATTATGTATGCATGTCATTGTATCTTTTTTATTTTTTATTAATAATATGTTTGCAACAATTAACTGTATAGGGTTAGAACCAACATTTGGTATCGAAGAAATTTGGCTTCAAGTGGATGCCTTTATGGCTAAGGGATTTGGCTTGGGCCAGTGGAACCTTGTTATAATGGGAGATGTATGGTATTGATACTTGTAGTGAAAGAAAATGGCAAGCAATTTACAAATAGAGATTGAGATATTCAATAGGTAAAGTTTTGAGGTATTAAATCTCAAAATGGAAGATCTTTTGGTGGAAAAATATCACGGGATTGTTGTAGATTTAGGCACTGCACCGATAGGGATGTCAACAAAAGATTGGACCAAGTTGGATTAGAAAGAAAAGAACACAATACAATTGTGTCTTTTAGATTCAATATTATTGAATGTTTTAGAAGATGCTACATCGAATACATTGTGGAACAAGTTAGGGGCTTTGTATTAGTGCAAGTGGCTGCTGAATAAATTGTTTCTATGGAAGAAGTTGAATAACATGAGGATGAAGGATGGAGACTTGGTGACATAGCATTTGAACACCTTCAATACTGTGGTAATTTGGTTATTATTTGTTGATATTAAGAATTTAGAATAAGGTAAGTGTATTACTGTGTTGAATTCTCTAACAGACTTATGGGATAGTCTAGTTGTTTCCATCAATAGTAATACAACTACTTGAATTTTTGATGAAATAGTCTCATTCTTGTTTTGGAAGAGATGAGATAGAAAAACATTGAAATTCAACGCACATATGCCTTATATGTAAGAGGATGCTTTTAGGACAAAAATAAAAACAAGTCCTAAAGTGGGAGATTTAAAAGTAGAGGGGGAAGATTTAAATCTCTAGGAAAATTCGTAAAGGTATGCTGAAGATGTGGAAAAAAAGGGCATTAGAAGAAACAATTTAGATCCAAAAAGTGTTGAGAAAGGGGAGGGCCTTGATGATGCTTCTATTATAGAAGTAAAATAATCAAACAAAGGAGGGGATGTGTACTTGGCTTCTTTAAGCACACATGTATATCATGGGTATGGTTGGTCAACTTAGGAACATCTTTTCATATGGCTCCTCAAAAGGAGTGGTTTTGCGAGTAAAGGTATGAGGACAATGAATTTTACCTAGGAGATGATTCAACCACAAGAATAACATGACAAGGAAAATCATGTTGAAGTTTATGGATGGAATGATTAAATCACTCCCTAGTGTTGCGCACACCCATGGGTTGGTCAGGGATTTGAATTTTGTAAGCAAGACAAACAATGCAAGTGCAAAAATAATATTTCAAAAAGAAACCTATAGGATGGTTCAAGTCGCAACAATATTGTCGAGGAGAGTTTGGATTGGAACTTTGTTTAACTTGTTGGGAAGAACTATTAGTGACAAGTGCAATAGTTCCATTGTTCCTAAGAGTGGAGCTGAAGAAGAAAAAACTCCAATACTCTCTGGAGGAAAGACTATATTATGCCATCAAAGATTGGGAAATATTTGAGAGAGGGGCCTTTGAGTACTACATGGTAAATGTATGGTAGAAGGTATCCATGGGTGTTCTTTGGATCTTGATTTCTATGGACATAACTTATATGGGAAAAATAATAGGGTAAGATTCTCCTTTGGTGCTATGAGGGTAGGAAATATTATAGTTGGTATATAATGATGTCTTTGGACCCGTGTTCGGTTCCATCACTAGGTAAATATGTGCACTTTCTTATTTATAGATCAATTTTTAAGGAATACAGTAATTTATTTTCTAAAAAAAATTGAAGTCTAACAAATTTAAAAAGTTTAAGTCTCTTGTAGAAAACCAAATAAAGAAGAAAATCAAGATGTTGTAGATGAATAATGGTGGATAACTATACAAGAATGAATTCCAAGAATTTTTGTAAAAGGCATAGGGCTACTCCGTACACACATCAACAAATTGGAGTTACATAAAGGATGAACATGACACTGATGGAAGAAGCAAGGAGTGTGTTTAGTGATGTTGGATTAGTACATGAATTTTAGGCAAAGGAAATGGATACTACATATTACCTAGTAAGTTAATCACTCTCATTAGCGTTGGATGAAAAGACTCCACACGAGGTATGCAGCAGGAAGAAAAAATTTCTTAGAATAAGAGTAAGTTGGATAACAAAGTTGATAAGTGTATCTTTATTGGCTAAAAATATGGTTTAAAAGGTTATAAGCTTCTAAGAAAGTTGTGTATAGTCAATATGTGGTATTTAGATAAATAAAAAATGTTGTCAAATAAGAAGTCCTACCAAGAAAGAAAGAACTAGAGAAGGCAGAGTTTGAATTGAAGGGTGATGATTCTGACTCTAGAAATATTGTAATCAAAGGAATAAGAACCACATAATCTGGTATTGAAGATATTTTCAAGAAGGAAGGCAACTAGAAAGGTATACTCCACCTAATTTCCATTCTAATTTTGCTTTATTTATTACTAACTATGATCTTATAGCTATTAGGGAGGCAGTGGATTCAGAGAATGACAGACTTTTGAAAAATTCCATGGTTGAAGACATGACAAACTTGGCAAAGAATGAGGCTTGAGATCTAATGGAGTTTTCGGTTGGAAAAAAAAGCCCATTGGCCACATATGGGTGTTTAAAAAGTTGAATGTAGAAAGAAAAGTGGAGAAATACAAAGCTTGATTAGTAGCAAAAGGTTATTCCTAGGTAGAGGGAATTTAGTTTGGTAATATTCTTCATCTTGTTACCAAGTTAATTTCTATCAGATTTTTTTAAATCTATTGTTTCTAGTTTTGATTTTGAATTAGAAAAAATGGACATGAAGACAATATTCCTATATGGGGATCTAGAATAAGATATCTACATGAAGAAACCATAAGGCTTTCTAGGATGAAAAATTCCCTATATGGGTTAAAGCAATCACCAAAGATGTGGTATCAAAAATTTGATACTTATATATTGGGACTTGGCTTCACAAGGAACAAAGAATATAATTGTGTGTAGTTCAAATTAGTTGGTGATTTTCTTATTTATTTTTTCTTGTACGTGGATGATGTGTTGTTGATTGGAAATGGAAAGGAAATCATCAAGGATGTGAAAAATCAGTTGTCCTCTAAATTTGACATGAAGGATATTTGTGTTGCAAATATCATTTTGGGTATGGAATTTGAAAGAGATTGAACAAACAAGGAACTTTGGTTAAATTAGAGGAAGTATGTCAAAACAATATTGTAGAGGTTTAATATGCATGAATGTAAACCAATAAAGGTCCTTATACGTAAAGTTATATGTAGATTACTGTCCCAAGAAATAGGAAGAGAAAGATGACATGACCCGTGTTCCATATGGGGTTAGTCGTTTGACACATGTTGTGGTTTGTACTGGACTAAAAATTTCACATGCATTCTGACTTATGAGTATGTATACATCGAAGTCAAGAAATGAACATTTGACAACAATAAAGAGGGTTTCTAAGTATTTGTGTGGCACTATTGATTATGAATTGTGCTACCAAGGAAGACCAAGAGTGGATATAACATTGGACATATATGGCATTGTTGACGTGGATTGGGTTGGAGATCTGGATCATAGAAGATTTTCAAGTGCATAGGTGTTTAACCTATTTTGAGGACCAATAAATTGGATGAGCAAGAGACACTTTGTGGTGGTACTCTCCATTACCGAAGCTAAACACATGGAAACTCTCATGCAAACAAGGAAGCAATATGATTACAAAGATTTTGTTCAAGTATTGGGCTGGTACAGCAAGCTATAAGGATAGATTATGACATTCAGGGTGCAATCTTCCTAGCAAAGAACCTAACTTATCATTCTAAGGTAAACAATATTGACGTTTAGCATCACTTTGTGAGAGATATGATTGAAGAGAAGAATGTATTGTTGATAAAGTCTGAAACTTTGAAAAATATTGTAGATTCATTAACAAAATCTATGAGCACAAAGAATTTCTCTTAGTGTAGATAAATAATGGACATACTACCCTAGATTGTTATCATGTACTCATGTGATCCTCTGTATGCAAAGAAAACAATAAGTGGGAGAGTGTTGGGTATGTGTTATATTCTTTATGTGACTAGCCTCTTGTGAGGCTCATTATGTTGAGCGCAATGGGGGGTCACAAAGGGCTGAAGCCCCTAAAAAAAGAAATGGATAGATTTTTGCATCCTTGTTTGGAAAATTTGACACATGGTTTTCACTTTTAGCGGTTTTGTGGGGCATGGTGGTTCAATCCATTGTTTATGTAATTCCAATTAAGGAACTACAATTTTATTCCAATTAAGAGTTAATGAATTAAGGGTTTGTGGATGCTACAGGATACCCATATTGTATTGTAAAATTTGCAAATACATTATATTGAAAAGTCTTTTTGGTTTTCCTTTTTTAGTATTTCCAAGGTAAAATATTTGCGGTAAATGTGTGTGCGTGTGTGCACCATTACATCTTTTCTATTTTTGATTAAGAATCTATTTGCAACAATCAATTGTACAAGGTTAAAGTGAACAAGTAAAATATCAAATGATAGGTAGATATCTTGAAAGTAATGTAGTTGTGGTCGACATTTTTCATTGTAAACATGGAGAAAAATGAATTTTTTACACCTACAATTCGGCCCAACTAAGCCCTTCAAGTCAGCTCTAAGAAGGTCATCATGCCAACCCCATTAGGGTTAATAAGCCCTCACTTGATGCCTATATATAAGTGTTCGTTGAGTCTCATTTGACCACTACAATCACTCACAATTTTGGTCTTCTATTGCAGAGCATATCCACACATGCGAAGAGGATAAAATGGTTCTTTTGACTACAATTTGCATCTCCTTCAAAGGCTCATTGACTACAGTGACTTGGGTTTTTTGGGATCATCTTATTTTCTATTTTGTTAATTATTTTGAGGTCGAAAAGTACAAAGAATATTTCTCTTTTTAATGTGATGTACTTCTGAAGTCGACTATGGGTTTTAGGCCGAATCTTTGGCAGTTCATTGGAAAACATATGTGGTGAACACAATGAGAGCTTCGACCTCCTATCATAGTGACTGCAAGCCCAAGTTTCAGCCTCTTTATGCAGACCTTATTTATTACACATAAGTGGTTTATCTCTCCTTCTATGAGCATACTTTGATTGATGACTAATTTGGATTTGTTGGAACATTCTGATGTACTATTAATGGACTAAATCTCTCTCTCATAAGGAAAGAATTTTGGGTTTTCTCCTTGTGGGTTTTGCCCTAGCTTTGAGCCTAATCTTGCTGTCTCTTGTCTCTTTCTTATTGTATATTGTTTATTGTCTACTGCGATCTCTATTTAATTCTATTGTTGAAGAATTAATGGTTGAAGTTTTTAATGTATAGCTACTTGTTGACTAAAGTACAAAGAAGGCACAATTTATATCAACATAAGTAGTTATCAATTGTGAAAAAATACTCTAGTCATTGCAACACTATAATTTCAATAATATGCATGAAGGAATAATGTGTAATGATCGGTACATAGAAGAGAGGTGATAATCCACCTCAATTTACTGACATACTTAATGATGTTGAGATTTGGGTGAGAAAAAAATACATGAAACATGAAACACAAACCAAGCATGGTTAACGCATAAAGGCATTACACAATGGAAGGGGAAACTTGTGTAATTAAGGCAATTCATACCAAGTAATTTTTTATTATGAAGAAGAAAACAATAATGATTGGAGCATGCAAGTAGTTCAAACGAAGCAATTATTTGTTATCGTGAAATAAGAAAATAACCATGATTGGTCCATGTTGAAAGACTAAGGCTTTAACTATTATAGCGCAAAGTAAAATTTCCCTTCAAATATACCAAAGGAATGCATGGTTGAGGGAATAACATTTTTAGAGGATGAAGAGATCCATACAGTAGTGGATGATGGAGCTATGCATCAAAGAGTGGTGGCTGAGGAAATGGTTTAGTAATTTTATATAGCAAACTTGTTTATAGCATAAAATTAATTAGCTCACTATTCATAACTAGATGGATTGCAAAATGAAGTCATTGTAATACATGCTACATAAATTACTCATTAGAATACAATTCAAACAATTCAAATGATTCTCTTCCAATTTTCCATTTAGGTATGCCAATTATAATAAGACCATGATGGAGGGTGTAAGACACGGTGTAGTAGACAATGATGTATATGCATTAAAGAGTCATGAGTGGATACCATAGATAAAGCATAGGGAAATACACTGGCATTGGGTCATATTGTTCTCAAAGGAGGAGATGTGTGGTGGAGATATATAATTATGTAGACATGTATAAGTTTGTGTTTCTATTTTTGTTAATATTTCTAAAGACATAAATATAGGTGATGGCAAAGTATTGAGAGAAATACCAACACTTTCGAAGAGACAACATACAAATTTCAAGGTGTAACACATAGATTTCAAGGTGAAATGCACATAATATAAGTAAAACACAAAAAATGAAATGACATTGCATCACATTAGAGGATAGTGTATCGAATTGAAGAGAAAACATATATAACAAATTATTTGAAGAGATAATAGAAAATTTAGGGAAAACACAACTTTTGAAAAGAAAGTGCATGTATTTAAAGAGATTAATGATTCAATCACTCAGCTCAACAACATATTGGAACAAGCCTGTTGATATTTCAAGCTAGCAGTTCATGATGAAAAAAATACAATAGAAGAACGATCATTTTAAATTATTCAATATAAGGTGCGTTATGAAACACGATCCTCTTCTACACTATATAAAGGGAGTTGGTCCAATTGTGGGAATGACTCAGGACAATACTCTTGGAAGGTACTTAGATAAAAACAAATTCTAATCTACTTGCAATTTAAAGGAAATTGTGTTGGAAAAGAATGTTAACTCCAACTAAAGTATCTACACTACTCTAATGAAGGTCGTATCCAATGAGATAAATAATTAAAGAGATTCAAAACTATTGTACGTAGTTGTAGTGGTAACGAATTGAATTTGATAATGATACCCTAAAATTTAGGTGCTGGAATTCAATCACGCAACATGAATATAAAAAACCTTAAGCTACAACTAAGAACACAAATTAAACATGCTATGACTATAAGTCAAAATCAACAATAAATGGAATCTTCACAAGCAACTCAAGCTAAAGACAAGATTCTACCATCCTACCTAACATGCATAATGCATGGTTTACACTATGGATGTCATGTCATTTAACTATATTTAAAAGTAAAAATCACAAGAATCATTACCTAATTATTCTTATCCAAATATGTCTAAGTTATTTACCAACTCTCATGGCCTAATAATGGAATCTACTAAATCTAGTCTTAGTCTAGGCTAAGGCATGGGAATGCAGAGCATGTTAAACCAAAGCTAAGGAAAATTAGGAAAGTGTTCGAGGAAAAGATGTCTAAGCTAAGATCCCAATGAAGTTGCAATAAGGTACTTCTAATGGGATATTCATATAAGATATCAAATCAGTATAAGGTTTAACAATAGATTTGATGAAAATGTAAAGAAGGTTCGTAAGGAATTAAAGAAAATCTTATAAACAAAATGCATGTAAGAAATTAACTTGGGAGATAAAAGTAAAGGCAAAGGAAATAAAGGAAGAAGAAGAAGATGATGAAAAATAAGTAGAGCCAACAATGAGGATCCACATTGAACCTTCCAAATAATTTGTTGAAATTATCTTGAAGAAATATCCAAATCCATTCCCTCCTCTTATAAGGGAAAGGCATTCCAATTGGGATCAGAGGAATTTTGAGACAGAAAAGAAATTGATTTCTAAATATTAGTTATTTATAACACTTTGGGAAAGTGAGTGATTTCAACCAAGAAGCGATAGCCATGCTTTGTTTTTGTACCTATCGTTGTAATCAATATGTTAGTATCTGCTCATTTGATTAGGGAATTGGAAAAAGACCTTATAGGATATTTTGTCTTCTCTCTTCCTAGTTCTTTTAAGAGAGTAAAAACTCCACAATATGCAAGATCAACAAAATTTTCAATTAGTAGCTATTTATGCATGTTATTAACTCTTCTACAACTTATTTTTTAATATAAATATTTTTAGTTTTGGCAAAAAAAAAAAAAACAAATTAAACTAATGGTGGGTGGTGGAAAAATGGAACCCAACTCAAAATAAAGGAAATAAAAAATTGCCTGAAAGGAAATATATAGACTTAAAGAAGCTTTAACTACATTCTACTAGCATTATTAATGCTAAAGTCTATGCTTAGCTCCAACATGAAAAAAAATCCTATTGTCTTATTATCTACCTAGAATAGTTGTGTATATTTGTGGATTGGTGAGTCCATAACTCTCAATTGCACTTTTTAGCTAGGAAACACACAAAAATAGTCCTCACACTCCCTCAATTGAGCTATCTTTTAACCACTCTATCACACTTTCAAGACCATGATCAGGTGTTTAAAAAAACCCTTAGAATCAACAAATCTTTGATCTAGCTTACGATGAGGGTTAACTTTCAAAGTTAGGATTTCTAAAGTACTTCAACAAATCCTAAAAGCTTGATTGAGATCCCTATATTTATATAAGAAAATAAAATGCCACAAGCACCTTTTTACATTTCATTTCATTTTGAAAATGATAATTGGAAAGAAACCATGATCCAACATTAAAATATTGATATATCCCTTGCAAAAAAACTCAACACCTTGATTTACTATCTATTTCGACCACACCCACTATGTGATGGCTTCTAGGCTAAGAGGTAGGTGGATTATTATTTTTATTTAAAAATAAGTTGTAATTCTTTTGTTTAACTTTGATCATCTGTAGGTAGTTATGTAGTTGAAATTTTGACTTATGTTTAAATGTTATCATTCAACAACATTTATGTGACCAAAATATTAGTTTTTTATTAAAATTGTATCAACCAAAAACATTTATGGTGATCGTTTTATTTCCAGCCATGTATCAACAAATATATTTGCTACCATGTTTTGCTACCATGGCTTTTTCAATCATCCAAAAATGTGCAAAGGACACAAAACTATACATAAATACATGTTTGAAAATAAAATTGGAAAAATGATTTTCTATCAATTTGTTTAGTTGGAAGTAATCAACTCATAGTGTCTATGTAGTGACAAGCGTAGATGTCCTCATTTTTTTTTTCAATCCTCTAGTAACATGGAGGATTGAAATTATATAATTAGCATGGAAAAACATTGCAACTTATGTATTACTGAGTAGATATAATATCAAAGGGAAAAAGATACTACCCTTCAAATGACTATCATTTAAACATTAGGACTTGAAAATTAACTTGTTTATCACCAATATTTACATAAAATGACACTTTTCTTCACAAATAATTCACAACTATAATGCAATGTCAACATTGAAAAAACACACTAGCCTAATAAATCAGTTGTGATGAAAATCTAATAAGAAATCTTAAAGAGACAAATGAGCCTTGAACATCCTAAGAAGAATGGAAAAAGGTTTATTTCAAAAATTAAAGTGGTTACCATAACCTATCTTTATTTGGAAATTTTCTTTTTATTTTTACCTTGTGTTGACATTTCCTTTGACCTATTAGTCACTTTGGTCTTTTCCTACCATTTTCCTTGGCCTTTCCTTTTTTCTTCATTTATCCAATTTTTCTTTCTTTGCTTGATTCATCAAAAGGTAAGGTGGTGCCCAAACATTTTCCTTATTTGACCATTTTCATATCTTTTTACCACACACTCCCTATTGTCACTTCTTGTGCCATGTTGGTTCCTGTGGTATTCACCTTGTGTTTCATATAACCCTTTGTCTTGTTGGACTTTCAATTATCTTGGCAACCCCAATTTTTTGGCATGTATAAAGATGATAGATCTTATCCATGCTAGTTGTATTAAGAAAATAAGAAGTCTCCAATTCATTTGGTCTCCTCATTTCTTTCCTACACACAAGTGGGTTTGTGAGTTTGGCCTTCCAAGTTGTCTCAAAAAGGTAAATTGGTGACTAAATCCTCTCCTTATTTGACAATTTTCTTGTCTTTTAACCAAGTGTTCCCTTGTTGTTGCCTCTACTTTCTTGGTTACTTTTGTCTTTTCCTTTCCATTCTTCTTGGTATTCCCTTAGCTCATTGTATTCTTGGCTTGTGACTTATCTCAACAACCCAAGCTTTTGGAATCTAGAAGGACAATGCCTTTTTCCCTATGTTGCTCATCTCAAGAAATTAGGAAATTTCAATTCATTTTCCCTTCTTGTTTATTTCTTGTCCATTGGTGTGCATGCAAATTTGGGCTTCCAAGTTTTCACAAAAAAATGAAGTGTTGGTCAAAGCCTCTCCTTAATTGACAATTTTAATGTTCAAATTTAGGCTTCTCTGATCCATACTTTGAATATTGAAAAATATTTCGGTTTTAATCACATCAAAAATATTTTGTCGACGCATTTCGAACCATCTAGTGTGGTTCATCTTCAAGACACGATAGAGAGTCAGATCTTGGCATCATATTAAATAAAGAGAGTGAGTTTTTAATGTTTTTTAACTAAGCACTCCCTTGTGTTGATATTGGTCTCTCTCTATTTCTTGCTTTTTTCTTTTCCTTGTTTTACATGGTCTTTCTCTTGTGTTTTGTTTAGCCCGTTTTCTTATTGCCTTGCAATTTATCTTTGTAAATACAACTTTATGTGGAAGGGTGGTGACTCCTTTTCTCCATGACACATGTCTCAAGGAAAGTGAGAACCCTAAATTTATTATATCTTATTCCTTGTCCATGGGTGGGCTTGCAAATATGGATTTCCAAGTTATCTTAAAGAAAGAAGAATTAGTGTGTAAGTTTTACACACTTACAATAAAACAATGCACACTGGATTTTTATAAAATGTTCAAAGGAGAATAATATCATTAAAAAATGATACTAAGATATTTACCTCGGGAAACCTTAACTAAGAAAACCAACAAACCTTGGAGTTACACCTCTATTTCTCATTGTACTAAATTCACTATTTATAATACAACGTGTAGGATTATGTAGCATCCAAAACCATAATTGGTTTACCCAAATTAGGTTTCAACCCTAATTATTTAACCAAAATTAGATTAGAATGGGATGAAATATCATTGGATAAAAAACACCCAAAACAAGCTAATGTTGTAACAAAAATATCCCTAAACCCCCAAGTGGGGGGTGGGGGGGTGGGGGGTTGCCTAGTTTCCTTTTCGGTATGTCCAACACAATGTATGGTGACTAATTGTGCAAAGAGTATAACACATTCCCAACTTAATGATCATAAAATATCCTTATTTAACAATTTCTCTATTTTTTAACATACACTCCCTTATGTTGTCACTTCTTGCACCCTTTTGGTTGCTTTAAGGTTTACCTTGCTATTCCACATTGTCTTTTCCTTGTGTTTTGTTTAGAATTTGGTCTTCTTACCTTGCAACTTATCTCAATAGCCACAATTTTTTTCTATGTGGAAGGATGGTAGCTCATTTTCTCCATTCCATTATCTCAAGGAAGCGGGAAACCTCAAATTAGTTTGGTTCCTCACTTCTTCCTTACCCATGGGTGGTCTTACAAGTCATCTAAAAAAAGTGAAATGGTGATTTAATCCTCTCAATGGTGATTTAATCCTCTCAATGGTGGTCTTACAAGTTCTCCCTCTTGATGTCATTTCCTCTACCTTGTTGGTCACTTTTTCTTCACCTTGAAATTCCATTCATATCCTCTTCATGTTTCATCTAGCCATTTGACTTCTTGACTTGCAACTTATCTTGAAAACATAAACTTTTTATTATGTGGAAGGTTTATTTTTTCCATGTGTAAACACACTCCCTCAGCCTTAAGAGTGTATTTACTATTCTAACCCAACTTCCCTGGTACAGTTAGGGAAATGAGGTACAATTTTTTGTGACTTTCCTCTAAGTTTTCCCAACTCAATTTGGGATTCATCATTGTATTCACCTCGGTGAGACTTTTATGGTGATATAAATTTTGTCCCAATTGGACTCCAAGATTACAATTTATGGTCCTTTATTGTATTACTAATTCCATTGTCCCACCTCACCTCTTGCCACATGCACTCACATGGTTCTCACGTGACATGTCAAATGTGGTCATAATATACATAAATACACACACACACACACACACACAAATATATATACCTAACACTCACGCCTTTATCAGTGGTGCTCGCATGTATTAAAAATGGTCCATCCCTTGCAGTCCCTTGCCATCCAACAAACCAAATAAACTGACTTGATAAATGACCAAAAATGAAGAGGGCTCCCCCCCCCCCACTTTGCTGACATCATAAAGGGGAAAGCCTTGTTAGTTTCCTGGCCATGGATTTTGAAAGACTCAACCAACAACTATGATTCAAGTGGGACTTCCCCCTCCCCTTGCATATGTCATAGGGAAGAGGCCCCACCATCCTCCTAATCGTCGATTTTGTAAATCCATACACACCATCTAACTGAGTTTGGATTCCACCCTCAACCATGATAGGTGGTTATATAGTTCGACAACCTAGCCCTCATGGCCAAGGCCTCAAATTCAACACCCTGTCATCACAATTATGTTTGACACTGCCACATTATGCATCGAGTGCATTATTAGCCTCTATCATTTTATCCTTGTTCTCTGTGTACACTGTACCATGTGATTGAGGGCTAAACCTTCAACCCTCGATCATAACTTGTGTATGTGGTGTACCTGGGTCGAACCTCAAATCTCTAGCCTTGGAATTGGTCACATCCGGACCATGCCTGACCCCAAACCACTGGGTGCCCCATAAAATTTGGGTATATAACACACACACACACACATATAATTTATATTTGATATAGAGGAATGTGAACTTAATTCATCTTGTCGAAGACTATGGTGGTCTAGAATACATTTGGACTAGTATTCTATAAATGTATCAAATACCTGAATTCAACCCTATTGCTTTGAGGACTATATAGTGTTATTGAGGTCATTTAAAGTTCAATATTTAGCCCTTACACCATTAATGTAGCAGATTAACTTGTGCATGTAACCATGGCTAAGCGATTTAAGAATTAAGTCCAAAATATCAACACTTAACAATGTTTGCACACACACACACACACTCATAATATGTGTGTGTGTGTGTGTGTGTGTGTGCACTTCTATATTTCATGTGCATATTCTCCCTCCTAGAAACAACCAATAGTATAAAAAATCCATGTATTTTTACATTCATTGAAATTAGGTCCATACACCTCAAAATATCAATCTTTTAAATGAATTTAATTAGTGTTGGAATATTGACATAGGTTTTCCTCTATACGCTCTTTGTGTTTGGAGTCATCATTATTTCATCTCAATAGTTAAGCTTAACATTTAATCAGATTAACAAAAATTATTATACCTGCACCCAGTGTTTACTCACACCAATCCACACAGTTGTAAACACACACACACACACACACACACACACACACACATATATATATGCAAATATTTCCCCTGCATGAAGAATGTTAGAGAAAAACCACAACCACAAGGAACTAGTTATCAGAACCTCATTCTTTATTCACTGGAGGACCATACACCATTCATGCAATCAATACAAAATTAACTTAATAACCTAACATAAAATTCATGGCAAGTGATACATATGAATACACTTATCTTGATCTGAAATTTGGAAACTGAGTTTGGGACAATAAATCTCCACCCAACCATAGACAAGTTGAAAGTAATCCTCACTTGTAGTTATCACCCTTGAATTAGATTCTAAAGACTAAGGGGAATTTTTCTTAGGGATTAAAATTCAACTTCTAGTTGAAAAAAGGGTTCTAGAGGATCTCCCACCTCCACCCTCAAACTATTTAAGCAATCAACAATACACAAGGATTCCAGAGACATGTTACCTCCACCCTTAAAATCACAACACAATGGTTCCATCCATCTTAGAAAATCCAAAACCCATTGTAAAAAAAATCACAACGAAAAAGGCCTGTAGAAATCCTCCTTTCAGGAATCTAAGGAGAAATCCTCCACCCTATCCATTAAGTGACCCTGGAAAAAACCATCTCTACCCTCTAGCTAACAAGGAATCAAGAGGCTATTATTACTCACTTGAGTGTAATTTATTCATGCCTTCTTTCTAACTAAAAAATTATTTTTCCCCTGCATCCACAATCCTTCCTTCCTTCTTGAGATCCTCTTTTTCTTTCTTATTCCTAGGTTATCATCCTTGTTTTTACCCAGCCATCCCAGGGTTCAAAACCACCTTCTCTCTTGTGTTCCAAATTGTTCCATTCATCTTTTTACTCTCTCCTATTGTGCAGTCCCAGGCTAGTCAAATGAGATTTTCCTCCTGTCCCCTTTACAACCTTCAAACAATTTCTTATGTATACCAAAATATTTCGAACCTATCAAAATGGTGCAACCTTTCTCTATGTCCCGCAATTTTGTTTGCATTGGTTAATTTGTTATAGTGGGTGGGCATCACACCTTATGAACTGGAAGTTTTCCCATTTATCATTTAATTTCATCCTTTCTCCCTTGAATATCTTTCTAAGGCAAGCATGGTTTCTTTTCCTTCTTCTTCAACTCAATTAATTTAGAAAACGAGTCCATTTAAGGCACACCAGCCAGCCTTCAATGGTTGTCATAAAACAAGTAAAACCTCTTTTGAATCCCAATAAAGTGACCCCTTAGCTCTAGGATCCATGTCCCTGAACTCAACCCAATTTTTATTTATCAAATATTTGCATTGTATACCTTGGTGGAAAACCAGGGCTGTCATAAACGCCTCCTTCTTGTGGGAACACCATCATTGGTGTTTGATTCCCATATACGTTATAACAATAAATACTTAAAGGACTAAACACAACTAATATGGATCTTTACATATACAAATATTTTCATCTTTTACAATACATCGTATATGCATAGTGATTTACCAAACCACTCAGTAAATATTTCTTGATTAATTCATCCATCCCCCAATGGCCCTTTTTTAAAATTTGTTGGTGCTTTTACTGAGGTCAATCCAAATTGGATTCGTTCCTCTTCTTTGGAGTGTTTCCTACCTCCAATTATCTAGTGTTGTTGTCTTTGTTCACCTTGCTCCTTCAATGAGTCGTTCTCAGCTCATTTCTTTTGGGCACACCCCCAACGTTCTTTTGATTCCAATTAGCTATGATCACAACCAAAACCAATTTATTTTTTGTTCTTCCATTCTTTTCTTCCTAGTCCCTCGGGAAATCCGATCACCCCCTTTCGTGCAATCACACACCTTCCAAGTTCAGGCATCCCCTTTCTACTTCCCAATCCCTCAGGTAATACATTCATTAGCATGGTTTCCTCGCATTGGAAGAGTCTCATAACTGAGGCATTTCCATACCTGAAGACCATTATATCAATCATGGCATGCATCATGGAAATCAATGAACACTATTAGGTACTAGTGTCCTACAATGGCCTTGTTCCTGAAATATTTTACAAACATATTGTTGCATGCTCTAATTCCTTTTGTTGCTACTTCTATAAATCTTGTAGCTAGCTCCAATGGTTATCAACCTATTTTGACCAAGCAATCCCAGTGGTGTCAACGTTCCACATGAATTGCACCAACTAAATTGCCTAACAAACAATCTTTGTTTTACTTTTTGAGTGAATACCTATTAAACTCGCATCTTCCTCATTCGATGAGGGACAAAGTAACCATGAGCACAGAATGGAGGTGGATCCATATGGTGGAACTAAGAGTGAGCATATTTTTCGAGAAAAAATTTATGAGAATATTTTTTGTTTGGTTTTGAGAATCATGAGGAATTTGAAAGATTTCTTTGGAGGCTGATTTTTGACAAAGGCAGAAGCATATCAAGTTTATGCTCAAATTATTCAATTTTTCACAAGGAATCTAATGGTGTAATAAATTTCCTCATCTGAGAAACAGATATTCAGTGAACTTGCAAGGAGAAATCTTTTTAGAATCACGTGGAATCTAAAATAATCCCTTGAGGCCAAATTCTCATAGTGATAGAATCATGCCAACTTTATACTCAAACTAACTAGAATTTCACTAGGAGTTTAAAGGCAGGATCGGTTTTGGTATCTAAGTAGCAGATCTTCAGTCAACTTGTAGAGAGGAATCTTTGTGGGATCATGAAGAATCTAAAAGGTTCCCTAAGGGTCGAATTTTGACAGTGTGGGAACCAGGCCGACTTTATACTCATTTTACTTAGTTTCTTGCAAGGAGCGCAATAGTGAAGTCATATTTGTCATCTGAGCAGTGAAATTCCAATCATACAATGAGAATGAATGCTTAGGAATCTTTAAGATTCTCGAGGGCCCATATTTTGATGGTGTCAAAGAATTGGTCGAGTTTACAGTCATTTGACATGATTTCACGCCACGAATTCAATGATGTGGTCCATTTCTTCAATAGAGCTGTGTCTTTTCAGGCCATCCTCGAAAGTGGAGGTATATGACGCAGTGATGCCATGTCTTTCTTTTAATTTGCTGAGATGATGTTTTCGATGTTGAGATCATGTTTACCATTCTTTTAGAGGATACTTGTATGTCACTTCATGTGAGAATTTGATATCTTGTCATGCTAAAAGAAGGCCCATATGAGTGAGAGTTCCTATAGGAAAATGTCTCATGGAGAGACATGCCACTCTAGTTGAGGGAGTTTATCATTGTAATGACAAAAAATATGCCATGTACTCATCATCATATTGTAGAAATTAATGAAGTGGCCTCCCCACTCTTGACACTGAGCCTAGAGACGTAACCACACTTGGTGAACTTCATTATCAACTTGTTTGTGTTATTTGATTTGATGGTTGTCATTATGTTTCCTCTTCTTTAAAGTATGCACATGTGGTTTTCCATACTATTTCACATGAAATTATGCTAACATCACAAAAGTAAAATATCTTGTTTAATTCGGGTAGTTGAGAGATCTGGATCATATATTCAAAAATACAAATTTTTTGCTAGTCCAAATGTTGACTGGAAGAATGATCTGTCCACCTGTAAGACATTGTCACTAGGATTACGTGAGGCTCCTTTCGGTCTAGTCATTGGGACAATTTTTATCACCCACATGTAGCCTGTACCCTTAACTCATCCCATATATATTACATATTTTAAATCCAATCGTATATATAATATACATATTTCCAATTTAACATTGCCACCGAGATTATGTGAGACTTCATTGAACCTAGATGGTGCTTGGGATAAATTTTATCACCAACAAATAGCTCCTACCCTTAACTTCTCCTCACATATATTACATATTTTAAATTCAACTATATATACAACATAAATATTTTCAATTTTCAAAGAAATACCGCGATTGAAATCTCTTAAAAATCCCAACATGTTCCTTCTTCCTTATTCTCAAAAGAGAATTTATGTATTTCTTTTCAAAATAATATACATGATCATATAACAATTCACTTCCCACTAAGTACCACAAAATATGTGAGGTTATGGATTCATGCTCAAATCCTTCATTATTGTCCCTTAAAAGATAGAGCATGCAAAAGGAGGAATGAAGAAATCACTAGATTTAAATTCAAAGTCAATAGTGTTGTGGTGTTCTCTCGGTACATGGAATTTGCAGCCAATATAAAAATGCCCCACGCCATGTGGAATCAAAGTTGAGAAATGTTTCTTCATGGATCCAAAATCACCTAATTTGGGCTCATAGAAAATGATCAAAAATAATATAAGCTTATAAATAGCTCAGAAAGGGGGATGACACTCTAGTTAGAGTCTCTTCAAGGAATTCACTAGTTAATGTGAAATGTGTGGAGGACAAATGTGATATGTCTCTACAAATGATCGTTTTAATCCCTGAGTCTGTCATCACACTACAACTCATCGTAAGCATTGATGCCATGAATTCTTGCATGATTAAAGTCAACAACGAGTCATTCTTGGAGTTAATCAGATAGATATTATTCATAATATGGGGGATGGAGGATAACCCTCGAGGGTAATGGTGACAAGGTTTTGTAAGTTTTGTTTTGGCCCACAAAGGCAAAGTTGGGATGAATGGTCTTGAGCATAGGGAATCCCTGGGTACAGACAACTCGATACATGTAAGTTTATGTCTTACTTAAGAATTCAAAGTGGGAATCTGTTGGGACAATGGAGTCCCTAAGTATAGAAGTTTGTGTTTTATTTAGGAATTCAAAGTGTGCACCTATTGGGTCCATGCAATATTTGAGTACGGTGCACGTTTATGTTTTACTTAGCAAGCTTTATTTAGGAATTCAAACTATGTACCTTTTGTGTCTAAGGAATATCTGAGTATGGTGTAAGTTTATGTTTTACTTAACAATTTAAAATGGGTTTATGTTTGACACAAAACTAACCAATTGCCTAACAATATACATAATAATTATTGAGTTAACATGTTTAACTTGATATGTGTGTATGTGCATATATGTATGTATGTCAGTGTATTTATGTGAGTTAGTTTGAGCACATCTCTTTCTTATTTTCCAAATTCCATCATTAAATATTAAGGTTATATCTTTCTTTGCATTGTTGCACATGTGTAGCCAAATAGGAAAAGATGTATTTCTATGGATATCCTACCATGGGTTCTCAACATATATTTTTTTTCTATAGATCATTTGTTGTGCCATCTCAAACATGTACTTATTAAATATAATAGTGTAACCCTATAACTCCTTTATTATTTTAGGTGTAAATAGTTTCCCATGTTTCTAATGTATACTTGTTCTCTACACAAGGACCTCCTTGTAAGATTATTTTTTTTAATTTTGTAGATATTTTTAATTATCTTTTGAGGAGTTTCCGAGTAAAGAATAAGAAATTTGAATCCCTTCACAATTGGTTTAAGTAGAATGAGCTAATACACTAAGTATACAATCATAAAGGGTTTTATTTAACTGAAATAAGTCCTTGACATGATAATTCCCTTTCACTCTTAGCTAGTTAAAGGATACTCAAATATTTACTTAACAATGAAGATATGGTAGGGGTGGCTAGAGTGGTGGGGTGGGGGGCTACTCTATGCTTTTGGAGGGAAAATGGATTTATGTTATTTATGGAGCCTGGGTGTAGCTTCCAATAACCGAGTGGAAATGTATGCCTTCCTTAAAAAACCCATCTTGGTCAAGAGTCATCCCATTAGCTCACATATCATAGTGGGGGGCTCCAACAATACAATTAGACATCTCAACCTAGGAACTTCCCCCACATTCCTTAAATTAAGTTTCCTTTATAAGAGATTTATGGAAATCCTTTCCTCCTTCCCTAAAACCCAAGCTAAGCATGTTCTAAGAGAATTAAACACACAGGAAGAATCTTTGGCCAATCAAGTAGTCTCATTTCCTCCCAGCATAGTGAAGGTTAATGGAACCATATAGGAAGTTTTGATTCCAAAACTTCAAGAAAATTCAAATAGAGGTGGTGTCAAAACTAAAGCAAGAACCACATGCATGAAGTTAGTTAAGAAAAATCCACGTGGAAGAGATCATAGGCCATGTGTGATATTAAAGGTAAGCTACAACTCCCCAGGTGGATGAAAAGGTGGGTAATGAAAAAGGACAACATATAGGATAATTAGATGGGGTTTCTAGATATGAAATTGGAAGTATTCATGCAAGGGAGGTGGCATAGTTATTTCTTAGCCATGATGAAAGTAGGTTGTCAATATTTTGTGTGATCAACATGCTGGTGGTTGCTAAGTCGGGTATGGGATGTGATGGTTTGTGTGTGGACAAATAGGCACAATTACTTTGTAATCATTCTATTGTTATTCCGCCCAAGTATTATATGTAATAAGAATGGATCTATTGGGGATGCCAAAAAGCAATTGGTAATAGGTTTAATCAATTTCCATTGTCGGTTACTTTCAATGCTTTTCCATCCTCTTGGTGTTTACAGTTTTATCATGGTCACATGGTATGTTTACAACTAATGACAGATTGATAATTGGACCTTAGTTCATGACATAGTAGAAGATAAATCATCTTTTGACACAATCATTATTGGCAGGTGAGGATATTGGTAGAACCCTCGAACAGAGTCAGACACCATAGAAATAGAGGAGCAACTGGAGTTTTCCATCCTCGGCATGAGAATAGATAGGATTTCTGCCCAAGTCAATTCACTAATGGACATCCTATCCGCACAATGAAACCAAAGACAAGAGCTAAGAGTGGAAATAAATGGGCTCAGAAAACAACTGCAAATTGTTCAAGCATGAAGGATTCTGAAAAACTATGGCCCTAGTTTCTTCTACTAGTTATGCACATATTGCTTCAGCTAGATTGCCTTACTTGAATTGGATTGCATCTATTGATAAAATAATAATAATATGTTATTAGTGTTGATGTTTGTTGTCTGTAATTTTTTTTTATCCTAAAAAAATGTTGTAAAATTGATGGTTTTTCTGTAGGAAAGTTATTTTGAGACATTTATAGATGTATCTAATAAACCAACCTTTGGTTGAGGAGGTAAGTTAATTTTATACTTGCCCTAAAAATACCTTAGAAAAACATGCTACTTAAGTATTAGATGTAATTTTAATGTGCTATCACACAAAAAAATGTTAATATAATTTCTCGTGTTACTATTAAAATAAAAACAATAAATATATGGTAAATTAAATAAAGAAATGATGTGAAGTTAAACTATTAAAAAGATGTTTAAAATATAAATTTTTAGAGTTGTTTTTTTATTAGTCTTCCAAATTTTTCAAGAAACCGTTAAAATAAGTTTGATTTAATTTTCTTGATTATTACTTTTCTATATTATTTAGCTATTAAAAACAAAAAATTAAGTATAAATATTTTGTTAGGTCAATCCTCTTAGGTTTATCTTTCTTTAGAGATTGAATGGAAATTTTAGTTGTTAAATTGAGAAAAAAAGGATAGAACAAATAAAATTTGAATCCAATATACCCAAAATGCGAGTGATCTTTCATAAAAACTTAATTTAGTCGATCACAAACTTTGGACATATTTTGTTTTGTTTTCCATACATGAGTGATTTATTTGTGGGAAATTTGATTTTATCTCTCATGTGTTTTATCATTAATAAAAATCCCTAAAATTCTAGTGATTTTTATATAAAAATTTAATTTAATAAATAATAAACTTTTATGCATATTTTTTTTTCATATATTTATAAAGTGATTTTTTTCCAAAAGAAAAATCGTAATTTTATTAATTAAAACAAAATTGCATGTTGCAGATGCTGTGGCGCATTCCATCAGCAATCATTGACTGCTGGTCAAAGTTCATGAAAGCAATAAAATAATGTACAAGTGGGGAAAAGTCATGGTTTTCACCCTTTTTTCTTCTCAACCTGTCGCCACTCCCCTTGAGTCGGTAATGTAGATACAAGTGCTAGTGAAGTGTCAACCACAGGTTGGGTGTTGTCTTTATCAGAGTCTGAGGTGTTTGATAAGCATTGTCGTTTGGTTCCGCTAGTGTCCATTGTTTCTGGTATCTTTGCCTCCTAAGAGTCCATCTGATCGTGTAGATTTAAATCCTCTACCTTTGGTTCTTTATTCATCTGATTGTTCTCGTTGGGTATGACATGTTCAACATCCTCTTCCTCCTCCTTAGCGAAGAGTGGTGGAGGAAATTGCCATCCCTTGGCTTGTTTCCCTAATTTCTTCTTCCTACGATTGTCTTTTTTGGCTTCTGGACATGTGTTTTGTAGATGTCCTGTTTGTCGGCAAGTTCTGCATCTAAATGTTGTATTTTCATAATCTAACACCTGTGTCCAACTGATCTAGAATTTATCCAGGACAAATAATTAAAGCTATTATAGACTCATGTGCATGGATGTGCCTATGTTACTTTATGCAATGGATTGATAAGATTGCAAAATACATAGACACTGAGGCAATTAGAGAAAACATAATAGGAAAACATGTAATACAACAAGTTTAATAAGGAGTTCATTGAATGCTTCTAGGCTATGTCTCCTGGTCCATCTTTTAGTGGTGGCCTCTCTATTATGTTTTCAAACCAGATTTTCTTTATAACAGTGAGCTCAATTTGAGTCTCACTCAACATATATGAATCAGTAGGATTGGAGTACACAGACTGTCCTTACTGGTACATGACCTCTACTGGTCACAGTAGTATGAGCCCAATCTGAAACTCATACATGACAGGTCTATGCCAAGGATCTCACTTGAACCTCTCAAGCTTTCTCTGGAGTGCACAGACTCTCTAACTCTCTTTGGCTTTGTCTGGCTCGATGATGCCTTCAGGTCAGCTCGACTTATTCTCTCTGTTCTCTGCTCTTAGCTTTCTGCGTCTAACTAACTCCTCTCTGTGTGTCTGTCCTCTCCTTCTGTCAGTTCATGGCTTTGAAGCCAGTCTTCTTTTTGTCGGTTCGTTTCTGCTTCCCGGCATTCTGGTTTTCCTTCCTTTGTCCATTCGAACTCCCCTGTTCTATGTCATCACCACTATGTAACACTTCACAGGGAGGTGGCCACCTATTCTACAACGGGTGAGTGTGTCAGGTTCCTTGGACACATTTGAACGACCATTATTTCTGTTTTCTCTAAGATGCCCGCGAAACACGAATCTTCTGCCAACTCATCCTCCACGTCGGACTTCAAATCCCATGTAATCTTTCTTTATAACTTTGTCAAATTCGGTCGTTTATTGGGACACGCCTTCGTTGTTGATCTGGGCCCCCCACATCCTACAGTCGTCGTTCATATCGAGTGGGTAAGTAGCATGACATTTACATGTCCGATGTGAGTGGTTTTCTCTCCCTTCCGCTGGACGCATGTCACCCAATGTGTGGCATCGGGCGGGACTCGGTCGAAACTACTTACCGCCTTGAGACCTTCCGATATCCTGTTGGTTTTGTGGAATCCACAGAACCGAATTAATTACTTTTTCGCATTTCATGTTCATTTCGGGTCTGGGCACTTCAGGGCTTTTCCTTCACCGAGGGGGACGCCCTGCGGTACGCGATTAGTGCTTTAGCACTAATCACGTATCAAAAACCACCCCTGTTTCTTGAATTATCCTTTGTTTTTGTTAATTTGCGCCAGCGCGCGTTACCATGGGCCAACGGTGTGCGTGCTTGCCCAAGGGTCCTCATTGCTCCGCACTGATCATTGCAACTGTCATGAGGATTCCTTCTAATAGCTTGATCTTTCTAAGACTTGAATCCGTTTGGAATAATTTGAACGAGTTTATGAAAACTTAGAGAGTATTTAGGATCCAATTCGGATCACAGTCTTCCCACTGAAAAATCTTTTGGACCACCAAAAGTTTATTTTTTAAGCATCAATCAAGTGAGGATATAGATTCCTCACTTGCCCAATTTCTATCCATTTCGCACTGCTTTGTTTTGAACCTTTGAGTCCAATCCTGAGGTACTCAACATCCCCTCTGCACATAGTTCTCACCTTCCTATCCAGAACTGTATCTTCCTGCAACTCATTAAGATATTTAGGCAACAGATCATCAATAGAAGGCAATTGACTCTGCTCTTCAGGATCTTCAATTAATGAAGGTTCAAATAGTCTCAAGCTGTCTACTTTAACAACTGAGTAGATGTGCATGTAAGCTGGTAAATCAAGGCGAAAAGCATTCTCATCAATTTTCTCAAGTATCTTGAAAGGTCCATACCTTATTGGCTTCAACTTCTTACCTTCACCTTGCATTTTGTCTTTGCTGATATACAACCAGACTTGATCACCAACTTGGAAACTATGCTCCATCCGATGCTTGTCATGCCTTGCCTTGTACTTGGCTTGGCTATTTTCCAGCTGTTCCTGTATTGCCTGGTGAATCTCTTGGATTTGTTTGATGAACTTGGTTGCCTTGTCCACATCACTGTGTCCATCAAATGCTATGTCTTTACCAAAGACAAAATACAAGGGAGACCTTGGTGTGAAACCAAAACAGGTCTCAAAAGGAGATCTCTATGTAGAAGAATGTTTAGCTCAGTTGTAAGCATGTTGCACATAACATAAATGTTCATCCCAAAGCTTGGGATGCTTGCTACAATAACCTCTGAGCAACTGGATCACTATCCTGTTGACTACTTCTGTTTGGCCATCTGTTTGTGGATGAAAAGTTGTGCTCTTCTTCAGCCTGGTGTCCACCAATTCCCACAAACTTGACCAAAATTTCCCAACAAATCGGGTATCTTGATCAGATATAATGGAAGTGGGTAATCCAAAATGAACGCATACATGCTGAAAGAACAAATTTGCAGTTTGTTTAGCTGTAATTTGTTTGTTACAAGGTATCAAAATACACATTTTTCTGAACCTATCCACAACAACATATAAATAGTCATGACCTTTCCTAGATTTAGGCAGTCCTCCAACAAAGTCCATGGAAACACTTTCCAAGGATGAGAAGAACTGTGTGGAGTGTACAAGCCTAGTTTTCTATTGTTGGGCTTGCTTTTAGCACACATGGTACACCCTCTTACATATCTAGAAACTGTCTCATTCATTTTTGGCCAATAACAAAATATTTGCAGCTATGCAACTATTTTACTTGCACCAAAGTGACCTAATATTAGAGAAGTGTGTGCCTCTTGAATTATTTTTACTCTTTCAGTTTGTGGAATGCATAGCTTCCCAAAATGATACAAGAGTTGGTCCTTAACATGATAATCCAATTCTTCTACCTGTTTTCCATGACTTAAAGTTGCATATACATCTTTAAAATCTATATCTTGAGCATATTGTTCAATGTAGCTTTCATGCAATACTGAATTATGCTTAAGTATAGTGGATACATTTATGATTGGTTTGGACAACATATCTGCAACTTTATTGTGTATGCCCTTTTTGTACCTGATGACTAGATGAAACTGTTGTAGAAACCCATCCATTTATAGTGTCTTGTTTGTTGTAACTTTGTTTGGGAGTGTAAATATTGAAGTGGTTGATGATAAGTATGTATAACTGTCTCTTTGCCCATTAAGTAATGTTTCCATTTTTTCACACCCTATACTAATGCATATAATCCTTTATCATATGTGGGATAGTTAACTACTACAGAATTAAATGTCTCAAAATGATAACATATGGGTTTACCCTGTTGCATCAACACTGCTCCCATGGCATAGTCATTAGCATTTGTTTCAATCTCAAATGGTCTTTGAAGATCGAGCAGTGCTAGTACTAGTGTTGTACTAATATTTTCTTTCAAGATGTCGAAGGCTTTCTACTGTTTGCCTCCTCAGTGAAACACCTTGTTCAATCCTATTAAAGCATGTAAGGGAGTTGTAATTAAGGAAAAGTTAGAAATAAAATTCCTCCAATACTATGCTGCTCCTAAGAAGCTTCTAACTTTTGTAGCAGATTTGGGTTTAGGCCAGTTTACAATGACTGCAGCCTTAGAGGGATTTATCTTCAATTCACCACCCCCTACAATATGACCCAAATAATTCAAATATGTTTTGCCAATTTCACATTTTGAGAGCTTAACATAAAGGTTTTCTCTTTTCAAAACATCTAGAGTCTGCTTAACATGCTTTAAATGTTCTTCCCATGTTTGACTGAATATAAGAATGTCATCCAAATATACAATGACAAAATCATCAAGAAAAGGTCTAAGTACATCATTCATTACTCTCATGAAAGTAGCAGGAGCATTAGTTAAGCCGAAAGGCATAACCAACCAGTCATATAATCCCTGCTTTGTTTTGAAAGCAATCTTCATGCATCTTTCTCTGCAACTTTGACCTGATGATAACCACTATGCAAGTCCAACTTGGAAAAATAAACAACTTCTTTTAAATGATCCAATAGATCATCTATGCGAGGAAGGGGATAACGATTTTTTATTGTTATCTTATTCAGTGCTCGGTAATAAATGCACATTCTCCATGAGCCATCTTTCTTTCTCACCAAAACAATTGGAGACCCACATGGTGATGTGCTAGGTCTGATGAACCCCTTCTCAAGCAGCTTCTGTACCTGCTTCTTGATTTCTGCATTCTCTAAAGCGGAAAACCTGTACATTCCGATGTTAGGCAATGGAGCATCTTGCTACAAATTAATATCATGTACTATTTCCTTTTAGGTGGCAGAACTTTAGGTTCTTGAAACAATATATCACATTCTGAAACAAATTTTTCTAAATCAACTTGTTGTTTAGCATCACCGTTTTCAAATACATTGGTTTTATCAGGTTTCTTTTCCTTTACAACCATCAGTAAAAATTGTTTGCATGAATTTACACTTCATTTCATCTGCCCTGAGTTTATGAGAGTATAACTATTTTTGAGTCTATGATCTCTTACAATATATTCGATTCCATATTTAATGAGTTGATACTTGTTCTCAACTCTATAGAAAATAGCTTTTCTATCATACAAGTAAGGACTTCCTAAAACAATTCCACATATATCCAAAGGAAGTATATCTAACTCAATCTCATCTACAATTGCTGACCCAAAAGAAAACCTAAGTTTACATTGTCTAGTCACTTGTAGTTGTGCTTTATCACATAACCAACCTAATGGATATGGATTTTTGTGAGGTGTGGTTATTAATCTCAGCTTCTTTACAATTGCTTCGGAAATTAAATTTACTTGTGAGCCACTATAAAACAAAGTATCAATCTTTTGATGCTTGGAAAAGACTCGAATATGAAAAAACTCATGCCTTTTCCTCTCATTTTCTTCATTATCAGTAGATTGTGTAGAATCACTAGTAGATGCTTTGGAATTTTTACCTTTTATACCTGTGGCTGCGATTTTTGTTTCATCTCCTGAATCTGACCCCAAATCTTTTTGGATAGCTACAACAGTCTTCTTCTTCTTTCCCTTGAACTTCTTGGGTCTCAGCTTTGGATGCAGGATCCAACAGTGTTCATCATCATGCCCATCCTTCTTACAGTGAGTGCATGAAGACTTGGTCTTTTGTACAGTATTGGCCTTCCTCTCTTTCCATTTATGTTTTCTCTTTTCCTTGCTTTTTCTTGCAGTGGGTTTTGATGATCCCCCAACTTCTGGGTTCACATTCTTGCCTCTAGCCTCTAGATGTGTAGCCTAAACAGATACCTCATCTATGCTAGTGGGATTAAACATGAGAATAGTGTGCCTTAAGTAGCTGTGTAGACCACCTATATACTTCAGCAGAGTTTCAGGTGAGTCTAAAGAAATTCCTAGAATCAAAGCTTTTTTCCTAAATTCTTGAGTGTAACTTTGTACACTTTGCCCTTTTAATTGGCGAAGAGTTTGCTAGCTTATCATGGCTTGCTCAATATAGGCTAGTGGATATAATTGCTTTTTAATTGCAGAAACAAATTCACTCCAGATAGAAAGAATTTTACCATGTTTCTTCATGTCAGCTTGTGTCCTGCCTTCCCACCATACCAAGGCAGTGCCTCCAAGGCATAGGCTGGCCAGCTGAATCTTACTCTTGTCTGAATCGATGCTCTGCACTCTACAATAAACATCAATATGTCTAATTCAATTATCCAGCTTCTCTGCATTCAACTCTCCATCATATATTGACAAATCAAATTTAACATCTAATTTAATCAAATATGTTTTCTTTTTGTTTTCAGAGCTACTAGGAGGTGTGGGAAGTTTTCCTTCTTTCCCTTTTCCTTTAGAGTGGTCGTGGAGGAGAGGTTATTCTGCTCCTTTAACTTGTTTGGAGTTTGATGAATCTTCAACTTTACTTCTCTTAAATTCTCTATACATTTCCTCCACCATGGCTTTCATGGTTAGGAAACCATCCGTGAACTGGGAGTTTGATTCCAAGGGGTTTTCTTCCGACATTTTCCTCTTAGAGTGGACTCTTCCAATTTAAGGGTTAGCTTCCACCAACTCTCCTTCTCCTAATTTAAGTTGTGATCTAGTTAACATTCAACAACAAAATCCAGCATAAGCTTGTCTAACCTTGGTAACCTAGAGTTCTGAGACCACTTGATCTGGAATTTATCCAGGACAAAGAATTAAAGGTATTGCAGACTCATGCTCATGGAAGTGCCTATGTTACTTTATGCAATGGATCGATAAGATTGCAAACTACATAGACATTGAGGCAGTTAGAGAAAACATAACAGGAAAACATGTAATACAAAAAGTTTAATAAGGAGTTCACCCAATGCTTTTGAGCTACGTCTCTTGGTCCAGCTTTCAATGGTGGCCTCTCTATTATGTTTTCAAACTAGAGTTTCTTTAGAACAGTGAGCTCAATTTGAGTCTCACTCAACAGATATGAATTAGTAGGATTGGAGTTAATAGACTCTCCTTACTGGTACATGACCTCTACTGGTCACAGTAGTATGAGCCCAATCTGAAACTCATACATAACATGCTTATGCCAAGGAGCTCGCTTGAACCTCTCAAGCTTTTTTTGGGGTGCACAGACTCTTGACTCTCTCGGGCTCTGTATGGCTCAATGCTTCCTTCAGGTCAGCTCGACTTCTTCTCTCTATTCTCTGCTCTTAGCTTTTTGCGTCTAACTAACTCCTGTTTGTGTGTCTGTCCTCTGCTTCTGTTAGTTCATGGATTTAAAGCCAGTCTGTTTTTTGTCGGTTCGTTTCCGCTTCCCGACATTCTAGTTTTCTTGCCACTATCCGTTTGAACTCCCCTCTTCTGTGTCATCATCACTGCGTAACGCTTCACAGGGAGGTGGCCACCTATTTTGCAACGGGTGAGTGTGTTAGGTTCCTTGGACACATTTGAATGGCCGTTATTTCCGTTTGCTCCAAGATGCCCATGAAACATGAATCTTCTGCCAACTCATCGTCCACGTCGAACTTCAAATCCATGTAATCTTGCTTTATAACTTTTTCAAATCCAACTATTTATCGGGATGCACCTCTGCTATTGACTTGGCCCCCCTAGATCCTACGGTCATCGTTCATATCAAGCGGGTAAGTAGCATGACGTTTACCCATCCAATGTGAGCAGTTTTCTCTCTCTTCTCTCGGACACGTGTCACCTAATGTGTGGCATCGGGCGGGATTCCTTCTGATATCTTGATCTTTCTAAGACTTGAATCTGTTTGGCATAATTTGAACGAGTTTATGAAAACTTAGAGAGTATTTAGGATCCAATTCGGATCAATAGCACCTCTATTTATGCTTCAGTTGAATTCGATCTGGCAGACCTCTGCTGAGATCTACTTCCACACAAATTCGTGCGAATGTGTAGATTATTTCCTCCAGTGTTTGGGTGTCCATTTTGATATAACTCCCAATCGTGTTACTGATTCCTTCAAGGACTTGTTGATTCCAAAGATGTATTGGGAGGTTGCGCAAGCATACCCAAACTGGCATCCTTGAAACAACCATTTTGTTTGCATCAAATTCTGGAAACCATGTTACGATGAAGAAACCTGTGGACTCCCAAAACTAAGGTCCTTCCCGTATTATAATATCTCTAGCCTCTGCTGAAGGGAAGTTCACTATGAAGAAACCCTTGGAGCAGAGATGTATTTCACTTTGTGTAGTCCAGTTTGTGAAAATCCAATGAAATAACTCAACAGGCTTGGGCCAAAAACAATTGAATCTACAAATTATAGCTTTCTTTTCAAATATAGTACAGTTCTCATCTATTTCTGGTATATCTATGTTTAATTCTAGGGTATAATTCAGTTGCTCCACAATATATGACCTTGGTTCCATACCTGCTTGTTTTGGTGTTGTTGTGGATGTATTTTTCCCTTGGAGAATGTTTTTGAAAGATATGCCTCAATTTTTTCCCCTGATGTGTTTCTGTGCTTTTTGATGAGTAACTCCCAATTCCTTCTCCCCTATAAGGATTTTTACTGTTATTTGCCACACCACTTCTTAGTCTCAGATTGAGAATTATGGTTGATACAGGTGTGATTTTGTAGTCCATAAGAGGCTTGGAGTCCTGGAGTGGTCTGTCCCCATGTATGAGATTTTGTAAATTGGTGGGATAACCAACTTGTTGAGAAATAAGGTTCTTCAGATGCATCACACTATCAGTTCCATGTACCCAGACCAAATGTGTTTTTCCGGTAGGGGATTTGACAAATACTTGGAAATGGAGGGTACTTACCAAAGATCTAGGTTTTGTTTCCATCTGGGAGTAGCTTGTCTGTGTAGCAGCAGTTGTGCTTCGACGCATTGTGGGCTTTGTGTTCCCCAACAGGGTTCTGGTGCCCTGTTCCCATTGACTGCCTTCCCATATCTGTGCTGAGGGACTAGTTGTGTGTGTGTGTAGGGTATTGTTTCCCCCACATTCAAACCATGTCTGGTCTAATGGAGACCCTGTAGCACTTTTCGCTGAAGAGGGGAGGATTCTTTGTGGTCGACTATTGTAGTCCAAATAGTTGGTCCAACTTCCATCAACATACCACTGTCCCATTTGATTTTTCGCCTTATTGCACACCCTTTTCTGTGTGCCCTTGCAAGGCCCTCAGGTATCCATCCTCGACTGGGATGCAATTCAGCACTCCGACGATAGTGAGATACTCTGTACTCAGGGGGATACCCTACATTTCCACAGCAACGACCATCTACTTGGGACTGCCATCGCGCCAGTTTTATTTTACTTCCCCACGAGCTGTCAAAGGGATTGAAGGTGTCAGTGGCGCCTTTTCCCTTATTGCTGTGTAGGAGGTCCCTATTTTAATTATCCTTTGTCGTCTCAGATATTTCCCCCTGATCTCTAGTGGTCTTAAGCAGTAAGCGAAAACCCCTATGACAGGCCTGCTTTGACCTTGTTTCCCCTTGATTGCGTTCTTCCCCAAGGGAAGTACTCCATTCCAGTTCACCTGCGAGCCAATATCTCGGTTGTTCAGGTCGAATTGATGTTTCAGTGTGTGCCCCCTTGATGCCAGAGCTCTCCTATGACCAGGTTCCTCGATTCCTTGGGTGCCATCCGAGGGGCACTTCTTGGCGACTACTCTAGACCTCGTTTTCCCACTCATCGAAACCCTATCTCCCTCCATTTTCCACCAGTTCCCCCCACACAATGATCTTAATAAAGTGATTAATCTGTGGGGAAATTTTATTTTATTTATAACGTGTTATTATTAATA